>JARKHS020014766.1:0-108644 GCA_030143305.2 Amblyomma americanum
CTGTCACGTAGTGGTGACGGCAGTCGAAGCAGCGATGAAGACGGACGAAAGGGTCTTCTAAAAGAAAACTGTTTATTGGGCTGACCTGCACTCAAAATGGACTGAATCACTCGGCGGCGGCGAAGCGACAAGCGTGCTCGGCGGTCGTCGAACAGAATGCCCGCCGCTGTCGGCCGTGCTCAATTTAAAGCTGATAGCGAACATTCGAGATAAAGGGCGCAAAGTTACTAGAACATTCCGGAACAACGTAGAATCAGCTTTGCCTATCTGCGATCAATCGAGATAAATCTAGTCGCGTCTTGCGTCGCAAACAAAGCGATAAGGTGGTGTCACGGCAGATTTGAAAAACGAACAAACACTGCAAATATTGGCGGCATTACTCCCCTCTCAAAGAAGCATCGACCCGATGCATTAAAACAAATAATGCGACTAGTAAGAAAAAAAACGGATCTTGCGAAAATAGAGCATGCAAATGCAGCGGCCTTTAGCGCGCATAATACGGCTTCAGACGGACTACATGGACAACTTCTGGTCGTACGCGGCGTCGCTGGGATGCAGTCATTGCGTCAGGGATGACTTCATAATCCAGTTCACCCAGCCGACGAAGAACCTTGTACGGGCCGAAATAGCGGCGCAGAAGCTTTTCACTCAATCCACGGCGGCGAATGGGTGTCCACACCCAGACTTGGTCTCCTGGCTTGTATTCCGCGTTGCGTCTTCGTAGGTTGTAGCGTCTGGCGTCGGACCGCTGCTGATCTTTGATCCGTAATCGGGCAAGCCTTCGAGCTTCTGCGCGTTGAAGGTAGGCGGCAACGTCGACGTTCTCTTCTGTAACGTTGGGCAGCATGGCGTCTAGCATGGTCGTGGCATCCCTGCCATGGACGAGCCTAAAAGGCGTCATCTGGGTGGTCTCCTGCACTGCGGTGTTGTAGGCGAAGACGACGTAAGGCAGGATGACATCCCAGGTTTTATGTTCGGCATCGACATACATAGCGAGCATATCGGCGATGGTTTTGTTCAGGCGCTCGGTCAGTCCGTTGGTCTGCGGATGGTATGCAGTTGTCCTCCGGTGGCTGGTGTGGCTGTAGCGCAGGATGGCTTGCGTGAGTTCCGCCGTAAATGCTGTTCCTCTGTCCGTGATGAGCACATCGGGGGCGCCGTGTCGAAGAAGAATGCACTCCACGAAAAATTTGGCCACTTCTGCTGCTGTTCCGTTCAGTAGGGCTTTCGCCTCGGCGTAGCGGGTCAGGTAGTCGGTCGCTATGATGATCCACTTATTTCCAGATGTTGACGTTGGAAAAGGGCCAAGCAAGTCCATGCCAATCTGCTGAAAGGGTCTTGAGGGAGGTTCAATGGGGTTCAGAAATCCTGCTGGTCGTGTGGGAGGAGTCTTTCGTCGCTGACAATCTCGGCATGTTTTCACATAGTGTGCGACATCGGCAGACAGTCGGGACAGACAGTCATATCCGCTTGCATGCGTCATGGACGGCTTTACGCACGGCGCCAGGCACCGCGAAACCTGCATACTAACACAATTGTAAAAGAGCAATTAGTTATTAGCGACGAGTAAACCGGCCGGAGTAAAGAGAAATTTTAATGCAGGTAATATAAAGCATAAAATCATTTGACGGCTAGAAAATCCGGTTATAGTGAAGCCAATAGAATTACCTGAACATTCTGGAATGGGGTGCGGCAAAAAGTGAAAGCAATATCTGGTTACAAAGACCATCGCATCAAATGACATGATCTTCTCTCCGAAATTTTAATAACACTTACGTGACATTTGATCATCAGGGAAGTGTTTGTTTATACTGGGCTTGGTGTTGTGAAATTTTACTCTCTTTGCTATGTAAATATTTTCTTTTCAACAACTCCATCAAGCCACTATACGAAATTTTTACCACATGTGGTGAGTAATTCTCATGCTCATCAGACGCAATGAGATACCTATGGAACAATTGTGAACCCGTCCTATATCCCCTAGGCAGGTCCAAATTGCTAAAAGCTTCACACACCCTGCATTACAAGCTGTCAGTGACTTTAAATACAGCATGGAGGAAAGCAATGAATGCTTTCGTTTTGCGTATTGAGATAGAACAAATCTTATCGCAATGAATACCCTATGCTGGTGTGATCCATAAGGGCATAATGGGAGTGAGCTTGCGATAAAACGCATCGCTTTATGCTGGAGAAAAAAACACTAGAAACGAAGTTTTAATTTGTATGTCGTGCTACTAATTTTTTGGGGTACGCATTAAAAAAACAGCGGCAGTGTATTGCGCTTCTGAAAAGATCAATAGCGTCATTACAAGTGTTAAAACTGCTCTGTCCCAGAAGACGCGTGCAGTTGGCGGCCTACTCAGCAGTTGGGCAACTCACGGGACGTGACGTATGTACGGACCACCGATAACCTTCCTCAAGCCACAATCATTGGGAATTAACAACTTATGAACGGCGTGTACTGAAAGGCCGGTGGCTGAAATGCAGCTTGGCAGCGGTACTGCGGTATCCTGTAAACGTTTTTCGAAATTGTAGGCACGATCACTTCGCCTAAGCCCTGTTTACACTGTAGGATGCATGAACGCCCACGCCGCACACCAATGCTCGCGCGGAATGCGTTTCACTAGTTGGAAAAACAGCGAACGTTGGACGTTATGCGCCGCTCTCCTTTCTTTCCAATGACTTTTTGCTGGCCTCCTTGCCTGAATTGTCAAAATGAACCCAAGGACAGCATCACCTTGACGACAAATTCTGTACTAGCAGAACTCTGCATCCTCGGCTACAAAAGAACAAAAGCAGCCGCCCAGAAACAAAAATGGTCTCGGCGGCACGCGCGCGCAAGTATGCCATGGAGTAAATTTTTCTAGAGCATCTGCACCACTTTTTGTGAGTTCTCTGATATTCAAAGGTTAAAATCTGTATAGGCTCTAGGTAAATCATGCCAAGTTTTTTTGCGCTTGCGTATAAAATAGATGCGTAATCGACGAATAAACTTTAGCCTTCCCCACAAAGCAGCGCAGGAGTTCGGAGGAGCTCGGGTTGACATCATGGAAGCTAAGACTTCGTATTTCCGCTGCGGCTGCTGCCTCCCTGCCGTGCCTCGTTGGATGCTGGCAAACGACTCTCGGCGGGCTTTGCCTTCCGAAGCGTTGGTCTTATTTCCATGAAAGCAAGCTTTTATGCATGGCAACTGTACCGGTACCGTCGATAATGTCATCATGCGCCCTGCCCCCCCCCCTCCCCCCACACCTCGGCGGTGCGCGCTGCGAAGCTTGAACGCCGTCGCGATATTAATCGACAATTATGTCTTGATTTCAAAAAGCTAGCCGAATAGCACCTCGTACGCTCTACCTGGAAGTTTTACACATGCGACCGCTCTGTTCTTGTCCATTTTTATAGCCTCTGCAGTTGCCCATTAAGTACTGTTTTCGCGTCGGTAAGAGTACCCACCCCATTCTTATCCTTGGAGTTATTACCCTCTCATGACCCGGATCAGCTTTTACTACCTGCCCTAAGTGCTCATTTATCACTTCCAGTACCTCGCTTCCAATTGTGCACAGCTGTTCTCTTGCTATACTTTTGAACATTACTTTGGTTTTCTGCATGTTAATTTTAAAACAATCGTTCTGCTCTGCCTATCTAAATCATTGATCATTTCTTGCAATTTTTCTTAGGAGTTACTCAGAAAGTCAATGTCATAAGCGAATCGCAGATTATTCAGTTATGGTCCATTAACTATAATCCCCAACTGTTCCCAAATCAGGCCTCAAAATTCCTCCTGTAAACAGGCGGCGAATAGCATTGGCGAGATTGTCAATGCTATTCACCAAGATTTCAACTAATTCCTTGAGAAGGAACGCGCAGCAGGGGGCGGCAGAAGGTTAGATGGGCGCATGAGATGAAAAAATTTCGCAGGCATGCGGTGGGCGCAGCTGGCAATTGACTGTGTTAATGGGGAGACATGGGATAGGCCTTTGCCATGAAGCGAGTGTAGTCAGGATTATCATGATGATGATGATGAACGGTACCCGCCTAGAGCACGTGATGGCTTGCTTTAGTTGCCGCTGCAAGAAATGGGCCTTCAGAACACCAACAATATAGAACAGAGCAAACACTTTCTTTGCTCGAATGCACTTTTTTATGACATTTCTGACACTTGATAATGGCGGCCTTTTCCTTTTCTGAGTTTCGGTTTGAATCAGGACGATATTTGCGACCAATTACAGACACCCTCGCTTCTAGTCCGAATGTCATCTCTTGTTTCTACGTCTCTGTTCTGACATAGTGCTCGAAAGACATATATTATGGCGCGGAAATTTTGTGTTCACTTCTACTTTAATATGAGATTGGCTTTTCATCCAGCTGAGCAACGCCATGGAGTAGTGGGAAAAGGAACACGAGCATTTATTGGAGCACGAAGGAATGGCCGTTGATTGATGCATGCAAGAGCACTCATGGCGCCTGAAAATTATGGATCTGCATCTTCTGGAACAAGACGGTCCCGTACCAGCTTGGTCTGCATTGCAGTAGAACCAAGCGAAGGCCTCGCCAACGCCCCGGCTGAAAATACGTAATAGGAGAAAAGGGCTAGAAGCGCCGACGCCTCAACGACGGCCGAGATTATTGCTGATTATCGTATATTGCGCATCGTTTGTTCGAACACCTTTCAATATATTTCTTGATGCAAACAGCGTCATTGCATCTCATCCACAAAAAGGAAGAAAATGCCATGCTAGATTCCTTCTAGCAAATATATCCAACAATTCCTTATACATCTTCGAACTTTATGGACAATGTGAATAACTATAGGCTCATTACGACCTCAAGATGATGGCAGTATTCGGCGCAGTTCCTCTAGGATAACTTGGGGATTGCATTCCCCCCCAATACAGCAAACTGCATGTGGTGTTTCCGGCCAGCAGCACTTTATAGGGCGAACTCTTGACCAGAAACAGTAAATTCAATTCTCGGCAGCAATAGCTGCAAATACGCGTGCAGCAGCCAGAAATTTCTACATGGTCGTTTTTTACCACGCTCCATTAATATCTCGCGGTGATCTTTGCAGGTAAGGCACTAGAGCCATATCCTGAACGTGTACAATCCTTCGAGAACTTGTGCTTGCTGCAGTTTTTTGTTGTGTGGGGAGACGGGGACAGTCAAGCTGCCCTTGACTGCGCCCTCATCGGTATGGTTACGTGCAAAGTAGAATGTCATTGGTTAAATAAACTGTGAGCGCGTTTCGTGAAGTTCACCTACATCTGTGATTGTCCATCATCACCCATCCCTTGACGTGAGCTTCATCCTCATTTGTGACTCAACATAATCAATGCTCGTTCGTGGCTTCGTTCCTCGACGCCATTATTGGCATTGCCAGTAAAGCTCTGTCCCGCACCTGATTCTGCTGCTTCCGGTGAGACGCTTTCTAATTCCATCAGCCATGACCTTTCGCCAAACCAGAAACAAGCATTACTCTCGTAAAGAAACATTCCGCCTCATTCAACACTCACTCCCCTATTCTGGTTCGCACCTGTGCATCCACACATCGAATTACCACTGACGGTTCTACCATAGTTCGCCGCCGGCCAGACCGAGTGTCATCTTCAGAAAGTAAGATAATACAGGATAACATCGTGGATATGCTGAATCGCAATATCATTCGCCCTTCTAGTCTCTGGTCATCGCCTGTTGAGCTGGTGAAGAAAAAAAACTGCTCTGCGAGTTTTTGCGTTGATTACCGTGCTTTGAATAAGATTACCCGAAAGGATGTATATCCCTTGCCACGCATTGACGACGCCCTTGACTGTGTTCAAAGTGCCGAGGTTTTCTCAAGTTTAGAACTCGCATCCGGTTATTAGAAAATCCTCGTGCCTGAGCAAGACAAAGAAAAGACCGCTTTCGCCACTCCCGATGGGTTATACGTGTTTAATGTGATGCCGTTTGGCCTCTGCAACGCTCCCGTAACATTTCAGCGCATGATCGACACCGTTCTGTGAGGCCTCAAATTGAAAAGTTGCCTATGATGCCTCGACGACATCGTAATATTTTGCCGAACCTTTTCAGAACACCTACAGCGTCTTGAAGAAGTGTTAATTGCAATCTCCAGCGCCGGCCTCCAGCTCAACGCGAAGAAATGTCGGTTTGCATCAAAATTCATCGTAGTCCTTGGGCACATTCACCAGAGATGGCATTAGGCCTGGTCCTGAACAAATTGATGCTGTTGTACGTTTTCCTCGGCCGTCCTTTGTCAAAAATCTACGTAGTTTCCTCGGACTAGCATCTTATTTTCGCCGGTTCATCCGTTTTTTACTTCTATTGCATCCCTTCTAGATCGACTGCTTTCTACCGGCGTCCCTTTCGACTGGATTCCGACTGTGAGACTTCCTTTCAGAAGCTGAAGCGCACTCTGACTTCGTATCTACTTCTGTGCCATTTTGAAGAGTCTTTGCCAACCATTTTGCTTAGGTGCTAGTGGTGGCGGTATTCGCGCCGTGCTCCTGCAACAAGATTCAACCAACGAAAAGGCTTTTCGCTTATGCCAGTCGCTCGCTGGCTCGGGCTGACCAGAACTGCCCTATAACAGAACAAGAGTACCTTGAAGTTGTTTGGGCTGTTAAGAAATTTCGTCCTGACATTTACGGCCGGCATTTTGTGGCAGTCAATGATCACCACGCTTTGTGCTGGCTCTCATCCCTGAAAAATATAACTGGCCGGCTCGGACGATCCATTCTACGACATCAATAGTTTCAATTCACAATACCTTACAAGTCTGGCAAGACGTGCCTCGAAGCCGATGCCCTTTCTAGTTGCCCCCTTGGCACACCGTCACCATGTGATTCTTTCAGCACTTCCTTGGCCGCACGTGCCAATAATTTGCCCATCCAGGATGTGAGTACCACGTCGATTGCTGCCTTTTCCGCCATCCAGCATGATCTGGCTTCCGCCCAGCAATCGAACTCGTGCGGTCGCACGCTGATAGATCGACTCCACGGTACACCGCTACCCCAGAGAATTCTCGATTGCGCCGTCAATTTGCCAACTTTAAAATGCAGGGTGGACTGCTTTATTGGCATAAGCACACCCCTTTAGGCGAACCGTGGGTGCCTGTTGTTCCCCGTTCTCTTCGCCGCCAGGTCTTGCATGCCTTCCCCGACGATCCCACCGCTGGTAACCTTGGCTACCATAAGACTTACGCCAGAATCAAGAGCCGCTTTTTCTTGCCCGGTCTCTCCATGAATGTTGCTCAGTTTTCCTCAGTGCAGTCATGGCCCAAGTTCTTCACACCGCCAAAACTGTTCAAAAGACAACCTCCGCCTACCATCAGCAAAAGAATGGTCTCACCCAACGCTTTCATCGAACCCCATCCGATATGCTATCCACATATATTGCCCCTCATAACCGTAACTGGAATTCCTTGCTTCCTTTTGTCTCCTTCGCATTTAACACAGCTCTTTAACGCAGCGCCCACTATTCAAGTTTTCCTCGTTTATTGTAGGTCCCCTCAGTTCTTCCTGGAAGCATTCTCCTTCTCTGCACTTGTTCTCTCTGATCAGACCTGCTATGTACAATTCACTTCACGTGTTGCCCTCTGTCGCGAACTTGCCAGAGTCAACACAGAGGCCGCCCAGATTGCGCGGAAATGCAGCTACGACTCCGCTCACTATGTGGTGTCATTCAATCCCGGTGATGACGTCTTGCTCTAGACTGCTATTAGAACACTAGCAAACTTCTCAGTCGCTTCATCGGCCATTACACGGTGCTCGAACAAACTTCACATGTGAACTATCCCTTTGCCCCAGCGTCTCCTGTCAACGGAACTGAGACTGTGCGTGCCTCGGCTCAAGCCCCTCACCCGCCGTCCTTATGCCCTTTAATTCCTGCGACCAACATGGTCGCTTTCGTCGCGGTGGGGGGGGGGGGGGGGAGAGAAGTGTGAGCACTATTCGTGAACTTCATCCACATCTGTGATTATCCATTATCACCCTTCACTTCACGTCGCCTTCATCCTCATTTGTGAATCATCATCATCAACACTCTTTCGTGGGTGCGTTCCTCGACGCCATTATTGGCTGTGCCAGTAAAACTCGATCGCCCAGCTTACAATACATCAATTATTTTACTTGCTAATGTTGCGTTTTAGCCTATCTTATGTCACATTTAAACCTTATAGAAAACTTATCTGCTTTTGAGACGTGAAACCACGAAGAAAAGGCTGTGACAAAAGAGATTCTGACGCATTTTGTAAGGCTTCGTGAGCATACTTTCTAGCTATTATTGTCAAATAAATGAATGTATGAAAACGTGCTATACTTTAAATTAGCATTTCTGCACTGAGGCTCCCAGATAAAATGCCCACAAGCCCGAAAGAATATGTTGGCGCTTGAAATTACTCTTGCGCAACAACTTAGCACGACAATTACGTTAGGGATCCCAATGACACAATAAAATTTAGCAGGGTTCTCTTTCTAAGTCTCACCTGCGACCCAAATCAAGTGCAGTATGACTCTGTCATGAGCGTCTCTTCTGTCCTCGCAAAGGAGTCCGACTGACCATCTGGCATCTGACCGTTTAACCACCCTTAAAGAGGCAAAGTGACAGTTGTTCTAGCAGTAATATTAATTCTCCTCTGACCAATAAAATTTTATAACGTGAGTTGCGTAATGGTGGCATGGGTGAGTGTAAAAACACATGATCTATGTGAAAATTTTTCAGCAATGGATGGTTTTCGCTACAAGCTATTTTTGAGAGTTATCCTTGCCTTTTACCTGCACGAGCTACAAAAAGATGCCAAGGCTCTTTTTTGCCTTTTGGACCCACATGACGCATTGATGGGACGGAATGGAAGATGGAGTGAAATAACGGGGAGCGAACAAGATGTGTAAGCAAAAAACCTAGAATTTAAGTCTAAGATGTGCGCATTTTTAGCACAAACTGCCATCGAACTGCATTCGGGCGTTTGTTATGCTTAGCCTCCATCGAAACGCGGCACAGCAGCAACGCGGGATAACTGCTGGGCAGATATACCTTTAATGAGCCTTTTTCGATCATCAAATGCATATATTTTGAAGATGTGGCACTGCCAACCTCGGTTCTCCAAAAGGTAGCATCCACGCATAGGGCAGTTAAAGGAACGAAAAAAAAATAAGAGTTCATTTCGCAAGCATACATAGCCGCCTTTAACAGTCTTCAGAAGTAGATTGCGGTTGCAATGATCCCATTCAAGAATCTGAGGAGCCCACGCACACAGCGGTATGGGCCAAGCTTTCCTTTTTTAATACAGCGTGAGGATCCAGAAACAAAAGGAAATAGCTGGTGCAGGGATTGTTAGGCAGCTGCCCGCACCAGATTTGCCATAACGTCTGAATTCGCAATGGTATTATGTCAGCCATATGCATCGACAGCCTTAGAGGCCCAAGCAGTAGAGACGCGGAGGCGTTGCGTAAGCCGGAACGAACGAAGCGCCTTATACCGCGGAACTCCGTGCAAGGAAGCCTACAATTCCGAAACAATGATATTTGGTTTGCCGGAGAGTAAAAAACAAAAATAGTAGAGGCAGTGAAAAAACAAACATCGTGAAAGCAAAAGTTAACGACGTTTACAAGATTGATGAGTCCCCTATTGTCATCTTAAAAAACGCTGAAATAAAGGATCGATTTAGTCGGAAGGTCTCCGATAGAAAAGACAAAAGCCGATTGTGAATACAATTGTTCAAAATGCTGGCGGGTTCAACGGAACTGAGTGCATATAACGCTTCTGGTTGACGTCGATATATGTTTTTCTTGTGAAGTTCAAACACGTCAAAAGTTATCGAAATGATTCTTCAAAGGCATTGTTAATTCTTGGTGCCAAGTGTCTAAAATGTGCGCTCCTGCAGCTCATGCTTCGTATCATCGCAATGTTATTGACATAAGCAATGAAACATCTCAAGTAAAGAAGCGCCTCTCCGAGGAGAAATAAAGGGATATCTTTGAGGATTGGATTCTCGGGGTAGAGCTACAACTTTTCTAGGGAGCAACGCTATGCACACTTTCTAATGGTGCACTATCTTGTGCCACGTGTCAATGAATGCGTACATTCTGCGTATTTCTGAGACCAGATCAGTAGGCACAGCGTTGTATTATGTAGGCACAGCGTTGTAAAGATAATATACGTTTTACTTTTTATTCGTGAAACCGATTCTCAGCAGCAGTGCCTCGAGTGTTCACTTGTACGTTTCCATGTGCGCTTTTAAATACCTCTCCCTAATGAAGAAACATAAATCACGAAGGAAGTAGTGTAACTAAAATTTAGTTTTAAGCAGTGATTTAGGAAGACTAGAGATTTAAAGGGTAGAGCTACAACTTTTCTAGGCAGCAACGCTATGCACACTTTCTTATGGTGCACTATCATGTGCCACGTGTCAACGAACGCGTACTTTCTGCGTATTTCTGAGACCAGATTAGTAGGTCCCTGTGTTATGTAGGCATAGCGTTGTAAAGATAATATACGTATTAGTTTTAATTCGTGGCACCGCCTCTCAGCAGCAGTGTCTCGAGTTTTCACTTGTTCGATTCCTTGTGTGTTTTTAAATACCTCTCCCTAATGAAGAAACATAAATCACGAAGGAAGTAGTTTAACTAAATTTCAGCTTTAAGCAGGGATTTAGGAAGACTAGAGATTTAAAGGGTAGAGCTACAATTTTTCTAGGGAGCAACGCTATGCACACTTTCTTATGGTACACTATCACGTGCCACGTATCAACGAACGCGTACATTCTGCGTATTTCTGAGACCAGATCAGTAGGTCCCAGTGTTATGTAGGCACAGCGTTGTAAAGATAATATACGTATTAGTTTTAATTCGTGGCACCGCTTCTCAGCAGCAGTGTCTCAAGAGTTCACTTGTTCGGTTCCTTCTGTGTTTTTAAATACCTCTCCCTAATGAAGAAACATAAATCACGAAGGAAGTAGTGTAAATAAATTTCAGCTTTAAGCAGGAATTCAGGAAGACTAGAGATTTAAAGCAATCGGCCAAAAAATTGGCAACAACTGATGTCGCGCCTGCTGCAAAACAAATTGACTTGAGGTGCTGAAACAAGCTTGACGAGATTTATTCATGTATCCCAGGCTACGTGTAGAGATGGCGAAAGGTGGCAGAGTAAAGACGGATAATAATTGGTTTTTGGAGGGAAAGGAAATGGCGCAGTACCGGTCTCATATATCGTTAGACACCTGAACTGCGCCGTAAGGGAAGGAATAAAGGAGGGAGAGAAAGAGGAAAGGCTTAAAGGGGTGCCGTAGTGGATGGCTTCGGAATTATTTAGACCACCTGGGGATCTTTACCGTACACTGACATCGCACAGCACACGGGCACCATGGCGTTTTTCCTCCATAAAAACGCAGCCGGCGCGGTCGGGTTCGAACCCGGGAACTCCGGATCAGTAGTCGAGCGCCGTAACCACTGAGCCACCGCGGCGGGTGGAAAGACAGAGAGGTAAACAAGAAAAATGTTCCGGTTGGCTACCCTGCATTGTGCAAGAAGAATGGGGGTGCGCAAAAGAATAAGAACTAGACCAATGCCGTACACAGAAAGCACGAAAAAGAAAGGCACACGCATTGTAAGCCACAGGCCGCCGCAGCTGTTGCCTGCACACCTTGAGTGCTGCTGAGCGCTGCGACCTAAGTAGAAGAGATCGACAGTCCTCCATTACTAACACAAGGAAGTCAGACTGCGGAGACGTTCCAGTGTGAAGAAAGGCTGTTTGTCGTTGCAGCTGATAAAGTGGATGACAAAGTAAGGCATAGCGAAGTCTTCTCGGAATGATGAGGCTGGAGGAGGCATACTGCCAGCTATTGGAGAGCTGCAAACACTGGATTGAACAATTCCAGCATCTGTATTGGATTTTGTGCAGCTGAGGTGAGCAAGCTGAAAATAGCATTCGCACGGTATTCAATATTGTCTCCAACATTGCAGTTGCATGCTCGTCTGCTTCTTTTTCTTACTCCAGACCTACTACCCGACAAGCCGTAGGCTCAGCACACTGGGTATGCGGTGACTGTTCCAATATTGAGGATGTGCCACGCTTCTTGAGCGATGGTCAAGTCGGTTGCCGGTCCCGATCTTCCACCGGACATGGTCCTTCCGCTTGTTAGCAGTAGGCACGGGACTTGGGGTGCGCAATACGTTTCTTGATCACTGCAGGTCTGTGCAACTCAGGAAGGGACAGGGAAGGCCCGTCTGCGACAAGCGTCTCTGGCTCGCCAGTGATATTGCCACACTATTGACTCCTATAGTGGCACCGGATCGCGGCTAAACTGTATTACCTGGCAGTTGACAGGCTTTGAGCCATCTAGGTGCCTGATGCCTCCTCGTCTTCTTCTCTCGAGCTGCCTGCTGCCTTGTGCGTTCTAACAGCTTCTTGCGCGTACAACTAAACGAGCCCTGCGTACGTCAACAGTTTCTCGGTGTAGCCGCTGGGTAACGGTCCATGTACGTTGTCCTCGAGGACACTCTTGACGTCGGTTCTCAAGGCGTGGCTACAGCACCAGTCCACAGGGCGAGCCGCCGCCTGCGAGGCCTACAACCAAATTTCGGGCAACTCACAATATCAGTAAGGGCTGTGACGTCCGCTACGGCTAACCAGACAAGTCAGCTTTCCGGGAATGCTCCCGCGTTCGTCCTTCACATGCCTCGGTCGCTCCCATTATTCCATGGTGAGATGTTTGAGGACATCGAAGACTGGCTGACCAGCTTTGACCGTGTGGCGGACTTCCACGAGTGGGACGGCGAGCGCAAATTGTGGAACGTGTTCTTCGCACTACAGGACTCGGCCAAGCTGTGGTATGAGAACCATGAAGCTTCCTTCACTAACTGGGGAGATCTTTCGCCGAGATCTTTTAGCCACATTCAACAGCAGCGAACGAAAGGAAAAGGCATAAATCGTCTTGCAATCAAGGCCGCAGCAGCCGAACGAGAGCGTCGCATTGTTCATCGAGGACATGACGCGACTCTTTAATCGCGCCGACCCTGCTATGCTCGAGGACAAGAAGGTACGCCACTTAATGCGCGGTGTAAAAGAGCAATTGTTTGCCGGACTGGTACGTGACCCGCCTAGAAACGCTGGCTGACTTTGCCAAGGAGGCAACAAGCATGGAGCGTTCTCTGCAAGAACGCTGCGCGCAATACGGCCGTCAGGCTAGTGTAGCAGCCGCTCACCACTGTACGCCCACGTCGCTACCCACTGAGGAGCTTCGAGAGATTGTGAGGAGCCCTTGTACGCGAAGAACTCGAGAAACTTCGCTTCGAAGCTCCACAGGCCAGCGTCGCTGCCATACCTGACGTTGTCCGAGATGAAGTCCGGCGAGATGTTCAGTCGCCACCAGCTCCGCAGCCAGCGCCCTATGTGATGACATACAGTCAAGGACTACAAAGCTGTCCTGGGCCAGTGAGGCAAGCCTTTTCTCTCGTCACTCCTGTACCTTCCCTGCGGTACCCAACTGCAGCTGTTACCCATCGTACCGCAGGAGCCCCGGTCCACCATGAGCAAATCGCGCGTTTGGCGTACGCCAAACAATAGGCCAATATGCTACCACTGCGGGGAGCCCGGCCACATCCTTCGCCACTGCCCCTTCCGCAGAATGGGCTTAAGGGGGTTTTCACCTGACGCACCTCGACCACGCTACGGAGAACTTCCGCCGGACATCGAGTATCTGTCCGATAACGTGCAGCCAACGACCTTGCGGCGACGCCAGTCCCGGTCGCCATCCCCAAGGCGGTTTTCATTCGCCAAGCCGCCCGTCTTTTTCTAGCCAGTTCAGAGGCGCGTCCCCAAATCGGAAAAACTGAAGCCGGCATCCCCCGGGGGTAGGGCTGCCGCTATTAGATCATGACAAGAGCATCCACACGACGATTCCCGCCTACCATTCGACCGACGACGACCTCAGCCGACGACCACAACGACACGACGGGCTGTGACCGACTGGTGTCTGCCGAAATCCCAGTAATCGTTGATAATCGCGATGTGACTGCACTTGTGGATACCGGCGCTGTGTTTTCTGTAATGAGCAGTCGCTTAGCCACGGCCGTCAGAAACGTTCTGACCATTTGGTCTGGACCACAGATCCGCACCGCCGGCGGCTATGTGGTTACGTCACATGACATCTGCACGTCGCGAATACAGCTCTGCGGTGCTACTTTACGTGTTTCCTCTGCTGTGCGCCCCGAGTGCTCCAAAGACCTGAGTACTCGGTACGGATTTCCTTCGGGAGTACAGTGCTGTAATCAACCTTCAGGACCTGGTCGTGTCATTTTCCGCTCAACCCCGTGTTGACGGCGATCCCAAGCCACGCGGGACTAAGTTACGCGTCTTTGGCGACCACATATTAATCCCGTCAAGAGCTAGCATGTTTGTTACCGTAGATTGCGACATCATCACCGGAACTCTTGGCATCGCTGAAACCAACACGTCGCTGCTCCTTGGTCGGCAAGTCTGCGTTGCTCGCGGAATTGTTGATCTGAGCAATGGCCGAACCGAACTCTTGGTAACCAATTTTGGCTGTGAGCCTCAGTGTTTGCCTGGCAAAACAGTTATTGCGTATTTCGAAGAACTCAGCGAATTCGAAGGACAGCCCGCTGTGTCCGAAGCCTCGGCATCGGTGGAGGCAACGACCACTCCGATAAAAACTGACGTGAAACCCGTACCTCCCGTCTAATAAGAAACGCTGCCTCGAAAGCGTTATCCAGTCTTTCTGTGACTGCTTTGCCTCGACCTCTAAGGTTAGGCGGACACCACTCACGAAGCACCGAATTATAGTCAACGCCAATCAGCGGCTGTTATGTCAGCTGCCTTACCGGATATCTTCAAAGAAGCGTGATGCCAATCGGCGCCAATTTCAACAAATGCTCCAGGGCGACGTGATACAGCCGTCGACGAGCCCTTGGGGCGTTGCCTGTTGTTCTAGTGGCAAAAAAGATGGAAACCCCCTAAGGTTCTGCGTTGATTATCGACGTTTAAACAAAGTCACAAAAAAAGATGTTTAGCCTCTGCTTCGCATTGGTGACTCCATGGATCGGCTGCGCCACGCCAAGTACTTCTCATCGCTAGATTTACGCAGCGACTATTTGCAAATCGAGGTGGACGAAAGTGACCGGATAAAGACCGGCTCTATTACACCAGACGGTCTGTACGAATTCCGGGTGCTCCCTTTCGGCCTGTGCTCGGATCCTGCAACCTTCCAGCGGATGATGAACACCGTTCTTGCCGATCTTAAATGACAGTCCTGTCCCGTGTACTTAGATGACGTTGTCATCTCTGATACGTTCGAAGCGCACCTGAGACGCCTGCGCGCTGTGTTCGAAGCAATTCTGTCGGTCGGTTTTTTCCCTGGAGCCCGAAAGGTGTCACTTCGTTTTCGAAGAGTTGGTTTCTGTGTCACATCTTGAGTACCAAAAGCGTTAGCCCCGACCTCGATATGACATCCCGCCGTGGCTGCTTTTCCTCTGCCCACCGATAACCGAGCGTGCACCGCTTTTTTTGGGTCTCTGCGCCTATTATAGGCGCTTTGTGCAGAACTTCTCCCCGATCACTGAGCCCATCACCCTACTCACGAAAGATTGCGAACCATTCTTCTGGCGCCTGTAGCAACGGAAGGCGTTTGAAAACCTCTGAACTTGTCTCTAAAGTACGCCCATCCTTGGGCACTTTGACGAGTCGGCCGCCGCTGAACTGCACACTCACGTCAGCAACATCTGCCTCGGTGCGGTCCTTGTGCAGTGGCAGGATGGTCTCGAAGGCGTAACCGCATACGCGAGCCGCGCCTTGTCCCGATCTGTGGCAAACTATTCCATCACCGAAAAAGAATATCTGGTAATTGTGTGGGCAGTGACCGAATTTCATCCGCACCTATATGGCCGCACTTTCAGGGTTGTCAGTGATCACCACCCGCTGTTTTGGCTGTCGAACCTCAAAGATCCCTCGGGACGGCTTGCACTCTGGTTCCTTCGACTTCAGGAATTCGATGTCACCATCGTGTATAAGTCTGATAGGAAGCTGTGATGCCGACTGTTTGTCTCGGGATCCTATCGAGGACCCCCGAGCTGACCCCAACGACGATTCAGTTTTTCTTGGCACCATCTCCGCGTCCGTTCTGATTCAACACCAAAGAGACGACAGTGAACTACGGCCCCTCACTGAGTATCTGGAATGAAGCGTTCAGCCTCCCCCACGAATCTTCTCACGCGGACTGTCGTCGTTCTGTTTACGTGACGGCATCTTGTGTAAGCAAAAATTACAGCCCGACGCAAACTGTTTTTTCTGCTCGTCGTGCCTACGGCTCTTCGCGATGAAATCCTGCAGGCGTGCCATGATGACCCATATTCTGGTCACCGGGGTTTTGTCGAACTTTGGCTCAAATACGCCAAAAGTACTACTGGCCCAGGGTTGCTACAGTTGTGAACCATTACGTAAGAACTTTCCGCGATTGACAGCGTCGCAAGACGCCACTGACTAAGCCAACTAGCCTACTGCAGCCTATTGATACGCCTCAGGTCCCCTATTATCAAGTCGGCATCGACTTACTCGGCCAATGCCGGAGTTCTCACTGGGTAACCCCTACACTGCTGTCGCCACCGACTACCTCAGCCGATACTGTGAAAATAACCCTCTTCCCCGTGGTACCGCTGACGAAATTGCGAACTTTTTATCTATAATATTGTGCTTCGTCACGGTGCACCCGCCATAGTTTTAACTGAGAGAGGAACAGCGTTCACGTCGGCCCTTACGCAGGAGGTTGTGCGCGTGAGCGGCACCAGTCACCGCTAGACAACCGCTTACCACCCTCAAACGAACGGCTCAACAAGACGATCGCGAACATGATTTACATATATGTCCATGGGGACGACCGGAACTGGGACGTTGTTCTCCGTTACGTCATATTTGCCTATAACACTGCAGCCCAGGAAACAACACGCTACACTCCATTTCGTTTGGTACATGGTCGCGAAGCCACAACCATGCTGGACGCAATGCTGCTTCCAGCTAGCCCTACCTCTTCTTTTATGGGTGCTGCCCAAATCGTTCGTTACGCTGCGGCTGCCCGCAAACTTGCACGAGAGCACATCCGGCGCCAGCAGGTTCTCGACGCTCGGCGCTATAACCTCCGCCACAGAAATGTGCGTTACCAGCCCGGCGAACAAGTCTGGGTTTGGAGCTCAATCCGCATGCGAGTGCGCTCTGAGAAGCTTCTACGCCGATACTTTGGCCACTAAGAGGTGCTCCGCCCGAACGGTGTAGTCACCTACGAAGTTCTCCCCCAGGAAACAGCTCGCCCTTCTAGACGGCCGGCCTCCGAAGTTGTCCACGTCGCCCGAATGAAGCCGTATAGTACGCCCGATAGCGCCTCGCGCATGTTTACACCGTACGCCAGACACATGCGACTACCCTTGTTGCCCTGCCTCCCATTGCTGCCGCACCGAGTCGGTGTCTTTCAAAAGGAGGGAGTAATGCCACACTACTGACTCCTATAGTGGCGCCGTATCGTGACTTAACTGTATTACCTGGCAGTTGGCAAGAATTGAGCCATCTTAGGGCTAGATGCCTCCTCGTCTTCTCTCGAGCTGCCTGCTGCCTTTTGCGTTCCAACAGCGTCTTGCGCGTACAACTAAACAAGCCCTGCGTACATCAACTGTTTCTCGGTGGAAATCTGGATCCCGTTCCTTAGATTGGTATGCGGAGTTGGAGTACAAGTTGCAGAAGTTCCTGGAGGATTCTTTCCAATGGTTACTACACTCTTTGAAGGACTGCGATGAGGGTGACGACATCATCCCACCTTAGCGGCGGCTTCCCGGGAATTCTATCTCGTCATTTGATTAACTATCTGACGTTCGCTTTTTAGAAGACAATAGTTTGTGGTAACGTCATGAAGGCCGCGGAAATTGGCAAAATTAAGACTATTGCCCGAAAAGTATCAACGCTGTGAGGCTGAGTACACCTTAGGCACTCGATGGAAAAATTGTACACACTACTCACGTGTCATATCTTCATGAATTTCCAGCACTAGAGATGCTTTGAGAAGAATGGCCTAACTACGTGCCCGAAAGCGCCCAACCTTCACGTGCGTTTGAATGCAGTCCGCTTGGAAAGTCAACTTGATTCACTTTGTCCTCCAAGGCGCAGAGCTCGTAGTATCGCGCAACACCATCGGTAGCTGGTTTGATCAAAATGGGCAGACCTGAGTCGCGGATGGCCAAGTCTACGTTGCAGACGACGTTTGCCGTAGTGCCGCTGACCAAAAGGACATCAAAACATTGTTGCTGCTACATCAATGGCGACACGACATTCATCAAATGATTCATCCTCGCATCTTTTTTGTTCCCGGGACACGATTCTCAAGGAACACCAACGTGGCTTGCCTGTAGATGTTGTTAAGATTGTCGGTGGCAGTCTCTGGCACAAACTGGACAGTATGGGCTGATGATTCTCGCTCCGTGGTTATGGTGAACGTACTCGGCGACGACGAGTCCTCACCTTTGTGCAGTTTTCGTTAGGCCTTCTTCCTTAGGACTCTGATGAAGCCGTCGTCAGCCAAAGTCATAACCTCTCGCCGTGTACACTATGGTGCACTGGCTGCTTGCGTCATTAGGAAGGCGGAGACGTTTCCTCTCTGAGGCAGCGGGCTGACTAACCGTAATAAGGTACAGCGGCTTCCGCTTACATCACCGTCACCAAAAAAGAAACAGGTTTCATTGTAATGTCGTAAATTATGAAAAAAATTGATGAGGCGAAGGAACGGCGTTGTAGATGTTATATCCTCAGTTACAATGGCCAGTGTTTGGTGCAGATCCAAATAAGAAAAAACTCATCCAGGTTTATCTCAAGCAGATCAAATTGATAGGGGAATCTGAGAGAAAAATAAAAAAAAAACGAATTTTGAGAGATCTTGATGAAATCGGAATGAAAATCGAGAAAACAATGTGGTGTGGGTTGAATAACTAAGCTTTTTACGAAAATAATCACCAAGAAAATAATTATGAGAGTAAAGTAGAGGCATCGAGAAGTTAACACAAAAATCTCCAGGGTTCAATAATATACTTGTAAAGAACTTGACCACACCTGCCTAATGGCATGCCCTTTGACGGTTGCACCGAAGGAGAGGAGGACGGGAAAAGTAAACGGCAGTCCCAATTCAGCGAGAGAATTAAAAATTAAAATTTGTTTTTGGGAAGAAAATGACGCAGTATCTGTCTCATATTTCGGCGGTCACCTGAACAGCGCCTAAGGAAAGAGATAAAAGAGGAGAGAAAGATGAAAGGAAGAAAGAGGTGCCGTAGTGGAGGGCTCCGGCATAATTTCGACCTCCTGGAAATCTTTAACGTGCACTGACATCGCACAGCACACGGGCGGCTTAGCGTTTCGCCTCGAGAGGAAATTCCCCATAGGTCATACGTTCTGCCGCATCAAGACAATGTGAGATTTAGAAGATGCTGTTTGCGCTGCAGGACTCCTCGCTTTATTCTACATTTACGCCGTTCTGCGTTCCCGCCATCGAATCTATGTGCGTCACGCGGGGACGTTGAAACGATAGATCATTTCATCCTCTACTGCATGCGATTTGCACGGCAGAGAATGCAGTTTTTGCTAAATCATTGCGAGAGGATTTTGCAAAAACTCAATTCTCTGTCGGAGAAACTGGTGGAAGTAGTCGATAAAATGATCAATCGTTCCAACGTCCCCGCAATACGCACATAGATTTGATCGCGTGAACCCAGAACTGCATAAATATAGTTTAAAGCGAGGTCTCCTGCAGGTCTCCTGTCTTGATGCGGAAAAACGTATGTTCTGTGCGAATTTTAAATCTCCGAAATCCGTTGTAAAAAGAAGATGGGTTCGTGGCACAAGTATTGGTGTACTTGGTAACGTTCATAACGGGATGTGGTCGGCAGAGTGAGTGAGGTCCAAAACTACATGGGTGACAGGACCATTGATGGCTGCTTTAGCTAAGAAATCGGCCATCGAATTTGAAGTAATGCCACAGTGCCTTGCGATCCACGGAAAACGCACCTCTTGGACATTGCGTCGCACAAAGTACGTTAGGAATCGATACAAGACGCAAGTTGGCGAACTTTCTAGTGCTCCCAAGAGTAAGAAACAAACTGAGAGAATGATAGCTTGAGAAGTTTTGCGGGGAACTTTTTGAAGGGTCAAACCAATGACGAGAAATCCAGCAGCGAAAACTGGAATATAATCAGGGACCCGGATAGATTAACACTAATCTTGAGTGTGTTAATAAACAACTACTGCTGCCGTTTCGCCTTGTTAAGAGGCATCTGTGAAACTTGCGGCATGGCTCGAATACTGGAACAGATATTCCTCCAGGAGACCGTTTAGCAAACTGGAAGATAAGTGCTTTGCAGAGAGCGGCAGCGCATGGTCGAAGCAAACAGCTCGTGCAGCCTGCACATTGCTGACGCATTGCACGGACCTAAGCGAGCCTGCAAATCTAGACAAGAGTTGCTCAGTAAACACAAATTGAGTCAGTTTGTAAAGCGGCCAATGTTTATCTAGAAACAAAGCTGGGTTAGTAAAAAAAAAGTGGAGGAGCCACTCGAGGCGTTGGATGAAATCCTCTTAAAAAGGTGCGCACTGTGAGAAGCTGGAAGGGAGAGTTCAGGCCCCGTATTCGAGCTTCCAGAGAAAGGACACCATTTGCCACTCATTTTAGTAAAGCCAGGCAAAGCCGTTGAGCACGCCTCTCCAAAAGAACAAGGGGTTGAATTTTGTGTCTAGGACAACCGGAGAACAGAACGCAACATAAGTCCATAACTTGTCTTACGAAAGTCTTATTCAGAAATAAGAGAGTGTCTCTGCGCATACCGAAATTCTTATCGCTGATTCGCGTCAAGAGAACGATAGGTCGCTCCACTTTAAGGACTATACTTCTGACATTTGGTCGAAAATCTAGATTAGGGTCGTATATTACACATAGGTGCTTTAAGGACTCAACTTGCGGGGTTTGGCCGTCGCAATACAGTCGACAGTTATGAAGAGGAGACGCTTGAGGAAAAACGAGAACGGAAGAATAGTTCACGTTGAGAATTAAATTTAACTTGCCCAGCCCTAGTTATAGGGCACGGAGGTAGGCCTTCAATAGCTGGTAAAGCGAATGAATGTCTCTAGCAAACGCAAAAAAGGCAATGTCGTCCACATACGCATACACACTGATGTCACCCTTTATTGGCATATCCCGCATAAGTATGTTAAAAAGAAAACGCGGTACAACCGACCCCTGAGGCACACCTCTAGACTGTGAAAAATTTCGGAAGACAAGGAACCGTCAGAACAAAAAAGAAACGTCTATTTTTAGGAATTCCTGCGCCCATGCAAGAAAGTAAAAAGGCAGCCGAATTTCCTTAATCTTGTTAATAGTATTGAGTGCTCTATGCTACCCTTATTGTGCATTACACATCGAAATGTGCAGTCGAAATCGAGAACCCCAGACGAAAACCTATCTGACATGCACTGAAGGCTTGTATTGCAAGAACGTGATCTCTAAGACGGCTGTGCACAATGTATTCAATAGGTAACTAAATTAGACAAGAATTAAATTGACCAAAACTTGTCAATTAAAAAAACCTTTTTTATATCTTTGATTAGTAAGATTGTTTCCAAATTTTTCCATTCAGGAGGGAGCCAGCTGCCTCCAGGGACACATTAACAATATGCTGTACAGCAGAGCTAAATGCTTCCACAACAGGCTTCAACATACCTATACAGACCCCATCGCAATTCAGGAGCTGCAGATTTGAAGCCAGTGAATATGGAATAAAATTCAGAGGACGCAACCGCAATGAAGTCTGCGCGCGGAGGGGGTAGGACGAATGGAACCACAAAGCGCGGTTGAAAGCGCAAACAAAGGCCTGGTGCTATCTGTTCTAGATTTTTTTTTCATCAGGGTGGCAGGGTGTTAAAACCAGTGACTGAGTAAAATGAGAGGACACCGTTTTATGGTTGCGTTCCATGAATCGGTACAAAGCTTTTCGGTTATTTGGGCTTGATAGGTAACTGTTGAAGTTCGCAGCGTACTCCTCCTTCGCCTTAACAATGTTACTTTTAAATGAATCCCCGAAAATTTTGCAATTTATGGAATTCAGCGGGCGGTGGTTTTGAGAGAGGTTTTTCCAGGCAGCTTTTCTATGTCGATATGCTCGATGACAATCATATTTTGCACCACAGGGAGGGCTGTTTGTTTATGGCCGTAGATTGCACCGTGAAATCAGAACGCTCAGAGGCCCCTAACATGGAATAGATGATTTGGTGAGTGCCATCCAAGTTATCAGATGACGAAATGGAGGAGAAAGAGGATTGCACAAGTTTTTTGAAAAGTATGTGGTTTATAAATGCTTACTCAAAAGATACCGCCCTGAGGGGAAAAGCTGCTATGGTGAATGTTTTCGCAAAGCGATAAACTGGAAGTACCACAATCTACTGCATGCCGCGAAGAAACATGCACCCCGTTCACTGAAAATGTTAATTCAATGCCAGACCAAGAATCGGAGCGCATGTAAGTAACTCCTGGACTGTTATAGCAACCCACGTTCCTTGCCGACGTCTATGACCATAGAAGGTGCCCAAATTCATCCTTACGAAAACCGCAAATTACGTGATGAAAATAAAAATCGCCAGCAATGACCACTCGATTGTTAGAACGCAAAGGACATTTAAATTATTGGTTCTGCGGACACCGGAAGGAAAGTAAACATTCGCAACGGTATGGAGTCCGCACTGTAGAATTGCGATGTCAACAGCCAAAAATTCGCAGTCAGGTGTTTACATTTGGTGTGACACATGTGGCCGAAGAAAAAAATTAGAATAAATTAATGTTAACAAGCCACCACCTCGGCCGCAATTGCAATCGACTCGGAATGCCCGTACGAACAATAGACCCTTTCTCCCCCCCGCTATCCCTTCGCCCGCGCTTCGCCAACATGGCCTTCTAAATTTTTGAAAGAATGTCGTAATAGGATAAGCCAAGTTTCTTGAAGTAGTTTTTATTGTTGCCTCAAATACAATGGCACATACCTACAGTGGGCGCTTGGCCAGGGCTTGGTGCAGATCAAGAAAGGAAAAAAAGCTCGTCCAGGTTTATCTCAAGCGGCTCATAAATATAGATCAATCTGAGAGAAAAAGAAAATCACAAATTTTGAGAGATATTGAGGAAATTGGAATTAAAATCGAGGAAACGAAGTGTTGTGGTTTGAGTAGCAAAATTATAAAGAATTAATCAGCAAGAAAATAATTTTGAGAGGAAAGTAAATGCATCGAGAAGTAAACAAAAAATCTCCCGGTTTCAATAATATACTTGTGAAGAAGCCGACACACCTTCCTTATGGCATGCCCTTTGACAGTTGCACCGAAGGAGAGGAGGACGGGAAGAGTAAACGCAGCCCTAATTGAGCAAGAGAATTTTGCATAAACTGAATTCTCTGCCGGGCATACGGTCCGCAGTAGAGGATGAAACAATACAATTGTTTCAATGTCCCCGCATAACTCACCTAGATTCGAGGGCCTGAACCCAGGCGGGCATGAATATAGATTAAGGCGCGGAATCGTGCTGCGCAACAGCGTCATGGAACCCTCGCAATGTCTTGATGCGCAAGAATGTATGCTTCACGGGAATTTTTAATGTTCGAAATCCGCTGTACCAAACATTGGCTCATGGCTCAGGTAATGGTGTGTTTGTTAAAGTTCATATCGGGACGCGGTCAGCATTGTGAGGTTCGGAACGACATGGGCAACAGGCCCATTTAGGGTTGATTTCGCTAAGAAGTCGGCCGTCGAATTCGAAGTAAAACCCCTGTGCCATGGGATGCTTTGAAAACGCACCTCTTAGACATAACGTGGGACATACTATATGAAGTCGGCCATGGACTTCGAAGTAAAGCCACAGTGCCTTGGAATGCAGAGAAAGCGCACCTCTTGGACATAACTTGGCACATAGAATATTACGGATCCGTACAAGAGACAAGTTGCCGAATATTCTAGTACTGCCAAGACTCAGAGACAGTCAGATAGAATGATAGCTTGAGAAATATTGCGGGCATCTTTTTGAGAGGCCCAACCCATGGCGAGAAACTCAGCAGCAAAAATTTGTGTATAATCAGGGGCCCAAATAGAATAACTTCAATCTAGTGTGTAGGAATAAACATCTACTGCTGCCTTTTCGTCTTGTTGAGAGGCATCTGTCAAAACTGCAGCAAGGCTCGAATACCGGAACACATATTCCTCCATGAGATAGTTATCATAGTGGCAGATATGTGGTTTGCATTTAGCGGCAGTGTTTGGTCGAAGCAAACAGCTTATGCAGCCTGCACATTGCTGACCTATCGCACGCACCTAAACGAGACTGCAATTCTAAAGAAGAGGTTCTCTGTAAACAAAAATTGAGACAGTTTGTAAATTGGCCATTGTTTATCTAGAAACATATCTTGGTTAGTCAGAAAATTGGAGGAGCCACACCAGGCATTGGCTCAAATCCCGTAAGAAGCTGCGTACTGTTAGAAGCTGGAAATGAGAGTTCAAGTCCCGCCTGCGAGCTTCCAGAAAGTGGACACAATTATCCACTTATTTTGGTAACGCCCGCCAAAGGCATAGAGCTCGCGTCTCCAAAAAAAAAAATAGGCGTCGAATTTTTTATCTACAACGACCGGAGATCCGAATGCTACCAAACTCCATAATTGAACTTACATATGTCATATAGAGAAATAAGAGAGTGTCTGCTCATACAGAATTTCTTATTGCTGATTCGTGTCAAGCGAACAATAGATCTCTCACCTTTGAGTAATATACTTCTGATATGAGGGCGCCAGTCTAGATGAGGGTCGCGTATTAAAGCCAGGCACATCAGCGACTCAACTGGCGGTATTTGGGCGCCACAATATAGTAGGAAAATATAAAGAGGAGACGCTGGAGGAAAAACGACAACGGAAGATTTGTTCACGTTGAGAATTATATTTAACTTCCCAGCCGTACATTCAGGGCACTGAGGTAGGCCTGCAATAGCTGGTAAAGTGAATGAATGTCTTTAGAAAGCGCAAAAAAGCGATTTCGTCCGCATACACATACACTTTAATGTCACCATGAATTGTTATGTCCCGCATAAATATGTTAAAAACTAAATTAGACGGAACCAATCCTTGAGGCACACCTCTAGTCTGTGAAAAGATTTCGGAAGCAGAGGAACCGTCAGAAGAGAAGAAACGTCTATTTTTTTAGGAATTCCTGCTCCCATGCAAGAAAGTAAATAGGCGTCTGAATGTCGTCAAGCTTGTTCTATAGTACTGAATGCTGTACGTTATCATATGATTTAAAGATATCAGAAGTGACTAAAACCATGACCTCTTCTCCATCACAACATTTAAATTATTGGTTCTGTGGACACCGGAAGGAAAGTAAACATTTGCAACGTTAATGGGAGGACAATATGGAATTGGGATATCAACAGCCAAAAATTCGCAGTCAGGTATTTGCATTTGGTGTGACACATGTGGCCGAAGAAAAAAATGTAGAAGAAATTAATGTTAACAAGCCACCACTCCGGCCGGAATTGGAATCGACTCGGAATGCCCGGAAATTTTTGAAATTTTGAAAGAATGACCTAATAGGATAAGCCAAGTTTATTGAAGTAGTTGTTATTGTTGCCTCAAATACCATGGCACATACCTACAGTGGGCGTTTGGCCAGGGCTTGGTGCAGATCAAAAAAGGAAAAAACTCATCCAGGTTTATCTCAAGCGGCTCATAAATATAGATCATCCTGAAAGAAAAAGAAAATCACAAATTTTGAAAGATATTGAGGAAACTGGAATTAAAATCGAGGAAACGAAGTATTGTGGTTAGAGTAGCAAAATTATAAAGAATTAATCAGGAAGAAAATTATTTTGAGAGGAAAGTAAAGCACCGAGAAGTTAACACAAAAATCTCCCGGTTTCAATATTATACTTGTGAAGAAGCCGACACACCTTCCTAATGGAATGCCCTTTGACAGTTGCACCGAAGGAGAGGAGGACGAGAAGAGTAAACGCAGCCCTAATTGAGCAAGAGGAGTTTGCATAAACTAAATTCTCTGCCGGGCATGCCGTCCTCAGTAGATGATGAAGCGATCAATTGTTTCAATGTCCCCGCATAACTCACTTAGATTCGAGGGCGTGAACCGAGGCGGGCATGAATATAGATTAAGGCGCGGAATCGTGCTGCGCAACAGCGTCATGGAACCCTCGCATTGTCTTGATGCGCAAGATTGTATGTTCCACGGGAATTTTAAATGTTTGAAATCCGCTGTGCCAAAGATGGGCTGATGGCTCAGGCAATGGTGTATTTGGCAATGCTTATAAGGGGACGCGGTCAGCATTGTGAGGTTCGGAACGACATGGGCAACAGGCCCATTTAGGGTTGATTTCGCAAAGAAGTCGGCCATCGAATTCGAAGTATAACCCCTGTGCCCTAGGATGCGTTGAAAACAAACCTCTTGGACATAACGTGGCATATAGTATCTAATGACGGCCATCGAATTTGAAGTAAAGCCACAGTGCAGGCAGGCGTTTTGTGGCATGAGAATACTACTATTTTACTTTTCGGCGCTATTTCCTTGCAGAAAAAAAAAATAACTGCGGCTTAATGGGGGCATCACCGTCTCGCAATCCAGCATCCAGCGGCCCGGGTTCTATTCTCACCTAGACCACAATTTTCTTTCCTGACATTTATTCTAATGTCTCATGACTTACATGACTCATGACATTATAAGACCGATCGCGTCACATTGCTAGTGACGTCGCAGGGGATCAGCTTCCGGAGACCAATTTTGCGGACAGGTGACCTTGAACTGAGCCTTCTAAATCTTTCTAGATAAAAGAACAATACTGCGATGGACCAATGCGTCGAGACACCAGTCACCAGCAGCGTTCTAGCTCGAAGGGAGCGTAATACCTCACCATCCATATCTTTTCGTGGAATATGCCTCCCCCGCCATCAAGTGGAATTACTCCCCACTCCAAAAAAAAAAAATCGAAACCCATCACCGCAGTACGAGCTAACTGGAGAGGCTAACAAATCTGAGCAAACGAATTAAGCAATATGGCGCGAGGTAAAATGGCTCCGAGGTAAAAAAAAATAAAACCGCGGTACCGCTGTCCGTCTCAGCGTGAACTATGGCTTGAAACAAATCACACGCAAAACTTCATGATGTGGTCGAGGGCATGCATTCTGCACATTATCGTCGGAAAGAACTTCGTCCGGAAAAAAACATGATCATGATTACGTGACGCGGCGCAACAGTTTATTCAAGTAGCTGCACAGGACCTTATGCGACAAGATATGGTTTGGTTTGGTTGGTTTGGTTTATCGGGGTTTAACGTCCCAAAGCAACTCAGGCTATGAAAGACGCCATAGTGAAGGGCTCCGGAAATTTCGTCCACCTGGGATTCTTTAATGTGCACTGACTTCGCACAGCACACCGGCCTCTAGAATTTCGTCTCCATTGAAATTCGACCGCCGCGGCCGGGATCGCACCCGCGTCTTTCGGGCCAGCAGCCGAGCACCATAACCACTCAGCCACCGCGGCGGCTTACGACAAGATACCATGGCTATGGACATAAATTATTGGGAACCATGTGCTAATCTTCCGGCTGCCGCGATGGCTGTACCGCTGAAGAGATGCCAAGGTTCGTTCTTAAATTTCGTGACCAGCAGTGGGCATTTTTACATAGGTGGACGAAGCTTCCTGCGGAACAAAGGTCGTACGTCAGCGACAGTTGAATGTTGATATCGGCTTATGTTGTCCTGTGATGTAGCCCATCACAGTCAGAACATACAACAACACTTGCGAGTGAGAGGATCGAAACACTCTCGGAGGAAGCTCTATGGGCGGAGCAGCATTGACGATTATCAGGTCTGTAAATGGCTTTGTCAGTAGGAAATGTGCCTGTGCCCAGCCGGTGATTTATAATGCCCGTGTTCTCAAGTAGGAAGTCTCACACTGATAAACAGGTCTCGAGAACATTCGCGGAGAACCAGGTAGCTGCACTGAAAGTGGAGTTTCAGATCTGGACCTTGACGGTACACTGGTCTAGCAGGGTGACTGTACCTTTGCTAACCATGAAGATTTTTAGCCCGGACTGTGGGGTTAAACTTTTTTTTTAACAGCGAAAGAAAGTATTAGCTTTGGTCTAATGTTTTAGGCGAATCCAAGGTGCATTCACCAAACGTAACCAGGAGCAGGGCGAAGTTTTTTAAATACGAAGTTTCTGAGAAAGTTGTTTAGCTGTAATTTGCAGCCGTAAGGCTACGCTTTTGGTGGATGGCAATGAGTATTTACTCTTCATTACTGTATTAACTTTGTATAAGCTTTTTGGGGTGTAGAACGGCAGCAGTAACCCGTTACGCGAATCACAATGTTGCCCTACCCAGCGTGAAGCTAATTAGCTCTCAAAACTAACCGGTGGCTCTTACTACTGCTCTTCACTCTCTACCCTCAATGGGAAAGTGCGAAAGCCAACGAGCGCCTTTCGCCTACACTGAAATGCGCGCTCCGCGGTCAGGTTCTAATCCGGGAACCTGACCCATCGCCATCAGCCTTGCGTTCGAAATGCCGCAGCTACGTAGCCGCGGTACGAGGAAGGTATCTCAGCCCACTTAGGAGAAACTAAAGACCGCAACCTGTGGAGGTGAGTTTGCTTCCGAGAGAAGCACCGGAGATCCTCGAACGACCATGACGCACGCAGACGCCACCCCCGACACGCCGATGCCGCATACAATGACAACCTCGGCCACGACACGAAACGCCTTCATAACGACGCCGCTACCGAGAAAAGCTTCGACTACACGTTCTGCCAACGGTTTCCATACCTGGCGAAGCCATAACCCGACTCACAGGACGAGGTGCAACGCAAGAGGCAGGAGGTTCGACTTAGAAGTAGTCGTCGACGGCTGTCGACGGTGAAAAACTTTTCCTGCACCCCCTAAAACCTGACCCAACTGACGAAGGCAGATTTACCATATAAATTTGAAGCGACGCAAGCTGAAGCCTTTAAAGAACATCAGCGTCGTTTACAGTCACCAACGATACTCGAACATTTTGATGAAAACGACGGCACTGAAGTTCACACCGACGAGAGCAGCGAGGGCCTAGGCGTCTTCGTCGTTGGAAAAAGCGACAGGCTGGAGAAAGTCATCTTATACTCTAGACGTTCCCTTTCCAAGACCGAGGCTAACTATTCGACAACTGATAAGTAGTGCCTTGCTATCATTTGTGCTAGGTCGAGATTCCTTTTAACCTTTACTAGTCCCTTCAGAAAAAAAAAACATAAATGAAAGAGAGAGGAAGTCTGGGTCAGCAACGCTTTACCGGGCTTAAAGTCAATACATAAAAGAAAAGGAGCTAAACGCTCAAAAAATAACGTAATTTGAAGAGAAAATCCGGAAAACAAACACAAAAAACAAACAAAAAACTTGAAAACCCTAAGTACGGACGACCATTCAAGGTTGTCAGCGAAAACCACGCACTGTGCAGGCTTGCCAATTTCAAGGATCCCTTTGGCCGCCTCGATCGATAGAGTGTGCACCTCCAGGAGTTTGACGTCGCCGTCGTTTACAAGTCCGGCGCAAGTACTCTGACACTGATGGCCTTTAACGAGCCCCTGTAGATGCACCCCCACCGGACGACGATGAGGACGCCTTCCAGGGACCCATCAGCCCCAGCTCTTCTCCTCAGCAGCAACGCTCAGAACCCAGCCTGAACTCATCGAGTACTTGCAAGGTGAGGTTTCTTAACCTCCAGCCTAATTCAAGTGAGGCCTCTCTTCCGTGTGTGTACAGAATGACGTTCTCATGAAGAACTTTGCAGCAAACAAAACAGCCTACCGCCTTGTTGTACCTGCTTGTCTCTGCGAAGAAATTCTACAGGCTTCACACGACGAGCCGACAGCTGGACATCTCGGGTTTACTCGCACCTTCCGCCGCATTCAGGACATTTATTACTGGCCCCGATTGTCTGCCGATGTCAACGTTATTTGAAAAACTGCAGGAATTGTCAGCGACGAAACACCCCTCCCACCCGGCCAGCATGATATCTGAACCCTATTCAACCCCCTCAAGGTACTTTCAGCAGATCAGCATGAACTTGCTTGGCGCTTTCCCAAAGTCAACGTCCGGAAATAAGTGGTTATCATAGCGACCGACTACCTGATCCTCTACATCGAGGCACAAGCCCTACCGAGCGGAACAGCAGCAGAAGTCACCATATTTTTCGTGGAGTGCATTCTGCTGCGACACGGTGCCCCCTATGCGCTTATCAGAACAGAGGAACAGCATTCACGGCGGAACTAACGCAAGACATCGTGCGTAACAGCCAAACCAGCCACCGAAGGACAACTGAGTGCCATCCGCAGACAAACGGACTGACCGAGCGCCTGAACAAAACCATCGCCGATATGCTCGCCATATATGCCGATGCCGAACACAAGTCCTGGGACGACATCCTGCCTTCCGTCGTCTTCGCTTCCAACACCGCAGTGCACGAAGCCACCCACATGACTCCTTTTAAGCTCGTCCATGGCAGAGAGGCCACGACCACGCTAGATGCCACGCCGCCCAAGGTTCCCGAAGAAGAGATCTTCGACGTCACCACCTACCTTCAACGCGCAGAAGCCCGAAGACTTTCCCGATTACGGATCAGACCAGCAGCGGACCGACGCCAGACGCTACAACCTACGAAGACGCAATGCACAATACATGCCAGGCGGCCAAGTCTGGGTTTGGACGTAAGTTCGCCGCAGTGGAGATAGTGAAAATCTTTTACGCCGCTATTTCGGCCCGTACAAGGTTCTTCGTCGCCTAGGTGAACTGGATTATGAAGACATCCCTGACGCATCGTCTGCATCCCAGCGCGGGCACAGCGTGCAACCAGCCGTTGTTCCATGTCCTCCGTCTAAAGCTGTATTAAGTGCGCTGAATGATGCTGGGCCTCAAAATCGGTGTTTATTGTCGCACAATCTGTTTTATTTGTTTCTAGCGGCCTTATTTGTTTTAAATCATGGGGTCGATGCTCCTTTGAGAGAGGAGTAATGCCGCGAATTTTTGTAGCGTTTGTTCACTCTTCACAGCTGCAGGCAAGCCGTTTATATCGCTTGTCTGTGATGCAATACGCGACCAGATTTATCTGGATTGTTCGCTCCCAGGCAGAGCCGTTTCTTGTTCCAGAACGTTGCAGTAGCATTGCACGTCGTATCTAGAAAGTTCGCTGTCAGCCTCATGCTGAGCACAGCCTAGAGCGGCGGAAAGTCTCTTCGACGACCGACGAGCACTCTTTGTAGTGTTTGTTCATTCTTCAAAGCATCGGGCACCCCGCTTTATCGCTTTGTTTGCGATGTCATGACGCGACCAGACTGTATCTCCATTGATCGCGATCGAGGCACAGCTGATTCTACGCTGTTCCAGAATGTTCTAGCAACTTTTCGCACGCTTTTCCTCGAAAGTTCGCGTTGTCAGCTTTAATTTGAGCAAGGCCGGTCAGCGGCTGGCATTCGGTTCGACGACCGCCGAGCACGCTTGTTGCTACGCCGCTGCCGAGTGATTCAGTCCATTGTCGGCGCAAGTCAGGGCAAATAAAGAGTTTTGTATCAGACGCCATTTTCGCAGCCTCTGTCTGCTCTCCCAGACTGCAGTCACGACTTCCTGACTATATATGGGAATTTACCCATTACGCTATCGAGTCATAGCCTCGGGCTGGAGTGTAAGTGCCCCGTCCAATTTCTTCGCCTCTTTTGGTGGGCTCTCCAGATCCCTATGTCAGAGCAATTTTGATATTATTCTTTTTTCGTGCTAGTTTCCATGTGACATTGCTATTTCACCCGCGATTATGTTCTAATTTAGCCTAACAGAACTTGGTACTGCGCTGGCGCAAGGCAACCAACGAAATAGCAGTGCTGGAGACGATGCAGTGCTTACTTCCGGCAAGCATGTTCAATGAGCGGAATCCGAAAGGTGAGAGCCGAAGTGCGCTCCCGGGACACAAGGAGAAGCAACGGACACGGAATTCGGACTTTCTCCGCTGTTTCATAACATGTTTTTGTGTGTGTTTCTGCGTGCGTGCGTGCGTGCGCTGTAGCGTCTAGGTGTGTCGTGATGCGCGTGCGCGTCGCGTGCGATCGTCAGTGCGTGAATGCGTCTGCGTGCGTGACGCTGCGTGCTTAAGAACGCGCTGCGAATTTCTTGACGCGTGTGAATCCTGATGTGTCAGGAATGTGTGATGTGTGCTGTGCTAGTGTGTACACAACGCATGTCTGTCCTGTGTGATGTGTCGTGCATAGCTGTGTGGTGTCTGATGTAGTCGTGTGTGCCCTGCTGTGTAACACGGTGTGTCGTGCGAATAAAGTCAGATTTGCAGAAAAAGTGCGCGTCTAAAGTTGCAATGCCATTCTTTTCTGGGAATGTGTGCAAATATTTAAACTGAAAAACAACACATCAGTTGCATCTTTCACGCTCACGCACGAAACAGAATGTGGCAGAGCTAAAATGGTCATGTTAAGTTGATAACAAAGCTAGTAGAGATGCTTATATTTCTCATTTTACTTAAAATGCACACAATGAGACACTTTACTGCTCAGATAACCCTCCGCGGTGGCTGCAGGGTTCTGGCGTTCGGCTGCTGGCCCGAAAGGCGCGGGTTCGATCCCGGCCGCGGCGGTCGAATTTCGATTGAGGCGAAATTCTAGAGGCCCGCGTACGGTGCGATGCCAGTGCACGTTAAAGAATCCCAGGTGGTCGAAAATTCCGGAGCCCTCCAGAACGGCGTCTCTCATAGCCTGAGTCACCTTGGGACGTTAAACACCCGTAAAATTAAACAAAACAAACAATTACTGATAAGTTTGTCACGGGGTGGGGACAACTATAGAGAGGACACTACTAGACTCGATTGTCACTAAAGAGAAACTTTTTATTGGATGGTATTGCACTCACAAAAATCTGAATAATTCAGCGACAGCTTAGCAACAAAACAACAAGCGCGAAATAGAAATGTACGAAAGACACGAAGCGACAGGGGCGAGCGCCTGTGTGTTTAGGTGCTCGTCCCTGTCGTTTCTTAACTTTCGTCCTCGTCTGTTAGGCACTGCGCAGTCAACACGAACATGACCTCGGTGGTCGTTAAAGAACAGAATTACGCCCGCTTTCTACCTACCTCAGTGAAATCTTGCTAAGAACATGAGAGATAAAGTGTCAAAAGGACCTACAATATTCTCGAACAGTATATAAGCTTTCGCGCTGCAATAATTCAGACATAAACTGGTAAAACCTCGCGCCACAAAGTGATATTCCGCGTGACGGTGGCTTTCTGCACGAAGAAACGGGGCGAAGCTTCGCGGCAATTTTCCTCTAAAAAAATATCTGCCAAATACTTTGCGCAAAAAAGGTAGAAAAAAACATACGATCAAGAAAGGAAATTAAACAGCAAGTAATACAAACACAACGCGTACATTAGCGCCCATGAGCAGGCTTTATGCGCGCCACATGCAAAAGTTCCGGATTTGAATGGTATCGCTGAGATGCAACTTCGTTGGAGAAGAAATCGTAGTGAAGTTCAACGATACGAAGAAGAATCTTGGGGAGGCCGAAGTAGCGGCGTCAAAACATTTCACCAAGCCCGCAGCGGCGAAGGGCGCCCACACCCACTCATTCTCAACCAGCTTGTATTCAGTGCAGCCTTAGACATCGGTATGTTCTTGTCCTTGGCCAGCAGCCGGACAAGTCGTCGGGGATGTGAACGCTAAAAGGTAGGCGGCGACGTTGACATTGTCTCCACCGGTGACATTTGCGAGCATGTGGTCTTTTATGCTGCCTCCCTGCCTCTGTCTGGCGCCTCCCCGTCATGGAAGAGCCAAAAAAGGCGTCATCTGAGTGGTGAGATGTATTGTAGTATTGAGGGCGAGGACGATGTTGGGAAAGACGACATACCAGGTCAATGCATCACGCAATGCTCCGAGGTTTTCTCGGAATGCATATTTTCGTCGGGTGGAAATGCGAGGAGCGTATATCGAAGATCAATGATTGCTTCATGCTTCGTCAGAAAGTTCATGCGCAAGGTCTCTCCGCAGGAAGAATGCAAGCGATGTACAAAGCTCTCCTGATGTCGCAATAATCTGCTCTCTCGTGTTAGGAATATCTAGTACGTTTAAAGCGGTCGTCACATCTTTCTACTTAGCCGCGAACTGTTCACTTATTGAGAGTAGTGCAGTCGGCACTTATTACCGCTGAGGCAGTAACGGTGCGACCGTCGATAGTCATCTCAACGCTGGTGGTTCGTGTCCGTGAATTATAGAGTGGCGTTGCGGTTGGGTCACGGCTTCGTCTTGTACGAGAGACGCCGGCTGGGGCTTGGCAATCTTATTTTGCTGGTGGCCGTTATGATACCGAAGCTGCCTCGCTCCGCGATTGAGGTGATATTGGTGAATGCGACGTGATCTTGCGTCTTCGGCGATGGATGGTTTTCGTCGTTTCGTCATAATGCAACCCAATCTCCAAAGGTTGCTCTACATAGTTTGCACTGTGCTCCTGTTAGTGGGGGACATCGCTCAGGTAGGCACTGCGTAGCGGTAGCTTGGCGATTCGAAGCGGGAGAATGGCGGCGACCTTGACAAACGGATGAGTGAGTACTTAGATTGGTGCAAGTGGTGCGGCAATCTGCTTGGTCGCTGTCCGGGTCGCAGTGATTCATAGGAGAAACCGTGGATGCCCATTCGCATTTATGGACAGTGTCGGAATATGTTATCGGCCTCACCGCAGTGAAAGCACAGAAGCTTGTTAGTGGTTCTCAAGGCGCCACATTTCTGTTGCTTGCGAGTCAGAGGTGATTGGTGCGCGCGGCTGAAAACAGGCGGCGCTCTGACACAACACATTGATATCGAAGAAGCCCCGGTGCGTCTTGTCGAGGAGCCGAGCGGCATAACGTGGCAGCACAGCTCATGTTCTAATGATATTGTCGACGTCAGGTGCCAATCTACCTGCTACCGTTCTTTGTGTACCACTTTATCAAAGACGCTCCTATGAGAATGCGATGATTATGGAGCAGTCAACGCAGTTCCTCCCGGACTATTTCACGGAAAACTTGCTGCAGCCATTGGTGGTCGTTTTCTTGTCTGGGTAACTTGTGCAGACTTGAACCGGGCGGTTGTACTGCAGAGTCATGGCGTCAAGGATACTTTCAACGCGGAACGCTCCTAGTTTCAATTGGTCCATAGTTTAAGGCGGGCTTCCTACAATGCCGGCAAAAAGTGACTCCTTTACCCAGCGCATCACGAATAGCTCTTTCGTTTCTTTGGTCATTTTTATGACGCTTCGCTGGAAAATGCGCTTGATTGGTTCTACGTATTACGTGGCAACAGTTTCAATTCGCCGTCCGATTCCTGCTCTAGTAGTCAGAACATTTTTAAAGCAGAATTCTATTGTAGGTCTTGCGTACCTCGCTCTAGGAAGCATCGAAAGTTGTCAATGTGGTCTTGTGTTTTTCCTACCTCATTTTATAAGGGCCGTCGACGGAAAAGAAAATGTATTGGAGCTTGACGTCATCCTCCAAGCCAGGCGCTCAAAATTCTCGGGCCATTATTCCGGGTCTTCACAAGGGAAGCCGTCGAAAGATGGAAGAACCAGTGGCGTCTACAGGGTGTCATGGGCAGACGGTGCGTGCGTGTTGGAGTTCGAAGCTACTATCGTCTGCCAAACTCGACATGGTAGGGTTCATAGCTGAGGTAGCAGCTCTTGAAGACAGCCGTTGGTTCGAGTCTTGTCAGTGCTCGTAGAGGTCTCGGTGTCTTCTAGCGCTGCATGTCGAAGAAGGGTCGGGTGCCAACCAGCGCCTCTACCACATATCACGTGCTGTTGACTACGCCGTGGACAAGACGAGCGTACCGAGGTGCCACTGAAATGAGCTTCTTATTCGGCTGTCTTGAAAGCACAAAGAACTAAACAAGTGCGTGGTGCGATAGCCACAAATGTCCTCAGCAGCCGTTGAAGCACGGATTCATCATCGTTTGTGGCCGCATTCAGTTTAAAGCTAGCTAAGAACCTTCAATATAAAGCGCCAAAAGCAGCTACAACAATCTCGACACATATACAAGCAGTTGCGTTTGGCTGCTATCACTCACGATAGGCCTGGTCGCTTCTTGCATCACAAAGTGATGAGGCTGCTTGCTGCTGGTTTTCAACATGAACAACCAAAATGTAGAAACCATTGAATGTATATCTTACTTGCAGTATGCCGGAAATGAATGACAATGGGGTCCCGGTCTTGCGGTCGCATCATGGTTGTAAGGCGCAATCATGCTCGTGCTCATCGCCCCAACTCGCCATAACCGCTGGACTCTTAATTCATTTTGGTTTTGCATAAGCTTTTTCAAACAGGCAGCATGTAGAGTTGATATGCGACGTTAGGTTTCGCAAAGGTGCGTCTATAATTTGAAAAATCGCAAGTTTACTTTATGTGTAAAAAAGCACAATAAAATCGTAGAATAGTTAACAATGCAAAGGTTATTTTGGATCAATAGCCTAAGAAGACTGATCAAAAAAGTTCTTGCGCGGCTTTCGTGATTGACTGCCTTTTGTAACGGATGAGGAGAATCTTGACACGCGATATTGCCACAGGTAGCTATTGGGATCACATAACTGAAACAATCTCTATGGGTAGTTTTTGCGGCTCGGCTGCAAGCTTGCTACCTCAGCATATTTTTTAATGTCTTTCAGTGTTTCCATATATTACTCTTTCGTCATCGATGTTTCGTGCTACAAAAATTGCGATATTTCTCATTCTTTCAGGAAGTTCAAGTATGGTGCTCCAGGGCCGTTACAGCCCAGCCGCGTCACTAAGTGTAAATACAACTCCGCTAACAATGCACCATGTGCTATCGTCTACTTCAGTTCCATACATCGCAATAAGGTGCTAATGAAGCGAAGTTAATGTGTGTTGTACTTTGCGACCATTCGTATGTAACTCGTGACCCTCAGATTACAGCTCGGTTCTTTGTACTCTGAAAGTCTGCGGCCGTCGACTTCTTGCTCTTGGATCGGCGGTCAGTGAGCAACGACTGATCTTGCGATGTATCTGAACGCTTCAGCTGAGAGTGACATGTCAGCACTTCTCTCTCGTAGGCCTCCCTGCTTGTTTTATTTTTGTGCTTCTATACAAGTTTCTGTGGCCTGTCGGTACATCAACAAAAAAAAACATTTTGGTTGCCCTCAGAATAGTTTCTGTTTTTTGCCTGGGGTATCTCCTAAGTGTTTTGGTACTACAATTAAACAACAGAACTCAAATTCTCTTGATTCCTCAAGAAAAGAAGTAACAGGGGTTCTGAAGTCTAGAGTGGTAGTTTCACGGGTATTTCACCAAATGTTGAAATACAGGATACCGTGTATTCAAATAACGAAAAGTCTCGTCATAACAGAAAAGCTAATAGCAATTAGCAAGATGAATGACGTGAGTTTGAAGCTTCATAAGAAGCCAAGGTTAAGCTGGTTGTCACAAGAGATTTGATGATTACTGAGTATCTGGAAAATTTAAACTAAGCATGTAGAGTTGTATCTCAATACTATGTAGAGATAACGGCACAAAGGAAAAGACAGACGCTTAAAGACAAACTCGTTTTTTTGGTGAACACTTTTTCTCTAAGTTTAAGCTTCAGCACTCGTTTCGCACAGCTTTGAAGCCTTGGTTCTGCCATTTTGCTCGCTGGACTTCTTTCTGCATCTGGCTTCCAGAAGTGCTCACTGGGAGTTGCCTTCTTTGAAGCAAAACTTTGGGGCGCACCTCCCGCTTGGAAATTTCGAATGATACCACGAAGTGCAAAAGCCGTGCGCAGAGAAAAGGCAGTGCTCAGGTTCTGAAAAATATATAGGTGATGACGAGCACTCAAGAAACAATGCATGCAACATCGACAACGCTATGAGCATTTACAAGAACCGCTGGGTATAACCGCCACCCTTTGAGAGCGCTCTGACGGCGTTTATTCCTGACATTTAAAAGGCATCAGCGCGTTCCGGCAAATTAGGGGCAAGCGCTTCTAGTTCTCTCCGCTGCCACCACTTGGCGCTTGGCTTTAAACATTTGCAAATAGCGCGTAGCCATATCCGTGGCGTAAGGAAGAAAAAGAATCACCGACTGGCTACAGAACTGATCGTAATAGGCACCAAGGCTTAATTGCACTGACTGGACTGTTTGGATTGCTAGGTAATGAATCACGGGCGTTAATAAAAGTACATCTGTTAAAATCCGAAGTAGGCCTTCGAGAGTACGATATGTACTGCTTCCCGGACTGTGCGGCACCGGTTAGATCTGTGTGGTTTTTGGAAGAACTTGTTCATGTAGTTGTCCCCGCATTGTTATTCACGGCTCAAAGCAATGGCGGAGAAGCATTCCTTTTAGTCAGACAAGATGTATTTCTTCCCAAGATCGCATACAATGGGCCCACTTCTATTACATGCCCCTTTGTTCCCGGTTATATCGCCGGGGATCAATTCCGCCATCGTTAGCAAAGTTGTTAGAGAAGATGAAGCGGCAGCGTGGCCCGTTCCTTTCCTCGTGCACGCTGCTCGAGCTCACAGCAAGCTGCTAGACCTCGAGTTTCGAACCCGGCAATGCCTGCTCTTGACGCATCGCAAACCTCCGCGCTTAGACGCAACCCATTTTGATTAGGGCTTCAGTTCCTGATTAAGGTTTTGTGAACAGGTCATTTTAATTTCCAAACGTAGGTGATCAGGATGTAATTGGAACACGCAATTACGTTACCTTGCCATTCGTAGACGAACAAGTCATGAACTGTTTCTGTGCGTTGCACGTAAGTGACAACGCCGAAGGTACGTACCTTCAGTCTTATAATGCGGTTGCTTTCTCTCAAGGGCCCTCATATCTCTTATGCAGCGGGCAGATGCTCGAATAGAATCATTTCCGTTGTCTTGTCTACTGTATAGTGCGGTTTCGGGCAAAACACTGTAGCCCGGGTGAGTGCGCATGTCTTGATTCCGCGTACACATAGAGAATATTTTTGAATGGGACTCCTGCATTCTATCTTGACAGAAGCTAGACGGCAGCTGTTAATGTAACAACGCAAAACATTAAAGCGATGTTCCTGTTACATACATTCAGTTTTCCGCACACTCGCCATGAATATATATGCACTTTGCCAGCAGTAAAGAACTTGTACCATGCGCGAGTAACAATATGCCAGCAGAGGCATGCCAGCCTCCAACACCTGCGATTAGAGCCGCCAATTCTAGAAACTCTGGCACTAGGTAATGCATCACGTTTCTCCTTAAAAATCAAATTCATTTTACTCGGCTTCCAGCTGTGCGGAATTTGCTTATTTTTTATGACTATCTCCAATGCTTTTATCAGCGGTTGCTTGCGTCTTGGTCATAGTTCATTAATCAGCTTGATTGGCATTTCTTCTATCCCTGCTGATGTGCATTTAGGAATATTCTTCCGCCATTTTTCAATTACATATCGTTCTAAGCTTTTTTTCTGCTGTTCAGGGAGATTACCCTCTCTCCGTTTCTAAATGACTCAGATATACACAGGTGTAATGTGGTTCACAGCGTTATCTCCCTGTACACATTTTTCCTCAGCATTTTGAATCTGTTCCTGTTTTCTTTGATTCGTTTTACACAGCCAGCTCATATTGTTCCAGAATTTTCTTGGTCCCCCTTTAGTTGCACCGCGAACTTCAGACAGCCAGCTATCAAAAAACTGCATTATTTAACCCAAAAGAAGACGTGCACGTGCTGTTTGTTTGGTCAGTAAGGTTACCATTTTTGGCCTCTTTCAGCCTCAAACAAGCACGGCCTCTTTGCTTCGCTGCGTTTGCCTGAAGCCACCCGTTGTTGTACGGTGGCCTCCCTAATTTCCTTATTCCACCAGCTTCGTGGCTTCCGCTTTCTTCTCCAGCAATTTACCCCATTTACTTGTTTCATTTTTGAATTGATGAGTAGTTCTGCTTATATTCCAACTTTTCCAAGGGGCTTTTCTCTATTGCTTCCTCTATGCTGCCTGCTATTAGCGCTATTTGTTAATCATTTAATTTTGCGTTGTTGTTTTGACGTGTCGTTTTGATCAGGGCTTCCAACTCTAGACTAATACGCTTATGATTACTTCCGAGGCTGTACTTCCTCTCTTCCTCTATTTTAATTATTACGAGCTTGCTATAGATCGCCTGCGACAATAGGCCTGCCCGATACGGTTCATAGTCATACGCCACGTGGCAGCAGCCGAGTGAACTTTTGAAGCGACGATCCAGATTCCTGGGCACGATTGGTGGGATGGCTTGTTTATATGTCTGATTCGTCAGTCTGGTCTGTTTTACTTGGGGAATTACGTCCTAGTTCGGAAGCACGTTTGGTCAAAAAAGGAAATGGGTGTGTAAAAAAGTTGCTCGTTTCAAGTTGTGGTTTTAGCCTTTATAGCACAATAGGCTCGAACAATTCACCTACGCTCTAAAGAGAAACGTGTAACGAGAGTTGCGAGCTGTCCTACCTCGTACTCCTATTGTAAATGGAGTGCGCTAGAGAACACTTTACTCCCTTTTTACTCCCGTATAGGCGTTTTCGTGTTTACAGTTTACGCAGCTAGAGAGGGGTATAGAATGGGGGTTTTCTATTGATATGTGTTTGCATGATTAAGGTGTAAATGTGATGTTGACGAGTTTAAACCATTTCGGTATGATGCCTGCCTTCCAGTGTTGGATGTACTACCTGGTGAGATATTCCACATATGTGTTATCACAGTTGTGCAGAAGTCGATAGGTACTTTGCTCAGGTCCGGGTTGTGTTGCGGTTAATGGGGCAAGGGTAGCCTTTCCCTCGGTTACAGGGATGTCTCCGCCAAAGGTGTGGGTGGGTTGATGGTGCGGATGCCTGTGGTGCCGTAGCTTGAAGGGTACGTGCTGTGTGTTTTTTAGTCGGTATTGCATCATATCCGTTTCCTGCTTCTAAGCAGTATTTATTAGTGTGGGATGGTGGCGAACACCTCTTTATCAGGGAACGAGAGTTTTCGGCCCAAAAAGGGCCGTTTACATGTTTAAAGTCCTTAGTCCGGGACCCGGCTGGACGAAGCCGCCATCCTTGCCCGTTTGGCCAGAGCCCGTTGGGACTCTTGCGAGGAGTAGCTGATAAGGACCGCTTCCTATGCCTGTGAGGTGGGGAAAAGGGTAGGACTCTGTCAGCTGTTCGTCGGTTCGCGGCTCTGAGGTAGAGTAGGGCCAAGAGGATGTTCCATCTTTGTTTGGTGCTTATTACGTTCTGTGGTGAGACGGAAATCTGTCTCCAGTTTTTATTGCTTAATGTTTCTAAGTATTCAGCTTCTTTTGTTGTTACCAGGACTATGCGCTTCCGCATCTTTTTATTGTTTCATTGACGCTAGCGCCTTCTCAATAAACTCCCTCCGGCTTCTCAGCGGTGTACGATGTGAGGGTCAATTGAGCTGTTTTGGTGTTGTGTTTCAGTGCGTCTTTTAATTGGTGATACCATTTGTCCAGACGGCATATACTGTGCTTGAGGCGGTCTTGGCTGCATGTTCTCGGAATGCATCCTAGCTGATGAGGTGTTGCGTTCAGGATTAGTAGCGTCTTGTGTTATATTGTATTTGATTCAGCATAATGCGCTTATCGCTGACCAGGGCATCTGGTAGAAACTCGTCGGAGATGATGTAGTGAGTGCTAGTAAATGTGAGATCCTGTGTGGTGTCTCTTGCTACGCAATTGCCCATCCTCGTTTGTGTGTGGTGGTCAGTCAGGAATGTGAGGGAGCGTTGAATGTATGCATTGAATAAGCGAGTGCATTTCGGTGCGTTTTGGGGCTAACCCTATGCGGTGTGTCCTGTGCTGAGGTCTGCTCTAAACAGAGGCGCGCTCCCGCTTTGCGTTTGGAATCTGTCATTGCATGTTGGAACCCTTGGCCAGTGGCTCATAGGGGGCTGGTATATATCGCCGATGAGGAGCCTGGGTGTGTGTGGTGTTGTAGGCAGGATCTGTATGAATGCGTGTTCGCTTGGTTGGTCACCCATTGGCAAGCAACGTAGAGAACACGCGCTGGGGCCGAGCACGTGCACTAAAGAACGAGACGAAAGAGCATAGCGGCCGCAACACGAAGAGGCGTGCGGGAGAGGCTCGAAAATAGGGGCGGCTGTCATCTGATGTTGTAAGACAAATCAGCTTTAGCGATAGTTATTTATTTAGCATTAACGCCGACCGCATTCAGGTTCTGCCTCGGACTTTCCTTCCAGATTTTGTTCGACAAATGCTTCTGGATCATGCAGGTGGTGCAGCTGCAAAGTCCGATTTGTCGCTGAAGCCTGACAATGAATTAATAAATTCAATAAATAAAAAAAAAATTCGGGGGCAATTTGACGACCTGAACTGCCTGAGAGGAAAGCCTTTCTGCGTGACGTAGACTGCTACTGCTGCTTCCAATGTTTGGTTCAGGAGAGTTTACATCCCAAAGCAACTCAGGCTATGAGGGACGACGTAGTGAAGGGCTTTGGAAATTTCGGCCACCTGGGGTTCTTTAACGCGAACTGGCATCGCACAGCACACTGGCCTCTAGAATTTTGCCGAGCACTATAACAACCGAGGCACTGCGGCGGCTTGTTGCTGCCTTTGTGAATTGTCAGTAAAGACGAGGAATTTGTTTGTGATTATTTGATTGTTTTTTCGACTGAACCACTGGACGCAGGAAGTTTAAAGTTGAAATACTAAATCCGGCTTTTTTCCGCTCATTCTGGGTTTTTTCACTGTGCTGTGACGACTTCAGGTGGATGTCACGTCATACCATTTTTTCGACGCAATTTTTAGATATTTTTGCCTATAAATATTTCAACAATTACTCTATAGTCATCAAAGTTGGCTTCTAGGTTCATTTTTCCTGTTCTACCTGATGCAGCCATTTTTTTTCTCCTGTCCTTATAAGTACCCGAGTTATTTCACTACGCTGCGACGACTTCCGGAGGATGTGACGTCCAAGCGATGGCGTGGCTATATCGACGTCCGGCACGATTCCGACGCAATTTTGACAATTTTGGCTATAATTATCTGAATACTGTACAGTCATCAAACTTGGTTTCTAGAGTTATTTTTTCCTCCTCTATCTTATGCAACCATTCTTTTTCTCTAATCACTACAAGATCTCATTAAACGAAGCATCACGGACGGACGGAAGGACGGACGGACACGATCGTGGCCGCGAGCATGAGCCATTAAAGGATTTCGCCTTAATAATGCAGCGACAGGGTGTTGAACTCGCGGCACTCGAAGAGATCTTCTCTGGCCTATGCTCGAAAGCCCTATCTTATCGTCGCTGCCGATGACGCCACGTGTTAAACTGCAACACATTCTTACGCGTACATTGGAAGTCGTCGTCTCCATCAGCTAACACAACTAGTGAACTAATATCGCTGCCAGACGTACCGACGACATAGCAAAGCAAACCCATGAGTCAACGATGCGAAACACATGGTTTCGCACGTTACACGGTATACCTACGTTATAACCCTAGCACTTTTTCTGTTTCTAATTTTTAAACAACGGGTGTTTGCTTATCCTTGCTAAGCCCGAAATGCTGTGCGTAAGCATGGTATTCTGCAGCTTCGCACCACAACCACGTAGCTCGCAGCATAATCCAGTATCCACTGGTCCAGGGAGTCGGCTATGCTCAGCGTAGTATAAACCATCCGCTGGTATTGTGAAACGGAAAGCCGGATAACTGCCTAGTTGTAGTTGGACTGCACTTCCTACTCAGAGCGCGATTGGTGTGTACACAAAAGCAGGGACCCAGTCAGTTATGCGGCATTCCTTTCTGCAAAATCAAGGATTGATATCTGGGCGAGTTGGTAAAAGTTCATTGTGGGTGGTACAGCGCGAACGCATGGCGAAAACATAAGCGCTGGTTTGTGGTGTCTCTTTTGTGCTTTTCTCTGTTTTCGAGCTTTACAAACCCGCGATGCTCAAGATCAATGAGTCTAAAGCTTCCACTATGCCTGAATTGGTAGTTGGACGCCACTGCCTTACCTGCCGTGTGACTCAGTGGTTAGAGCACTCGCCCAATGAGCCGGAGTTCCGAGGCTCGAACCTGACCGCGGCGGCCGTGTTTCGATGGAGGCGAAACGCAAAGGCGCACGTGTGCTGTGCGATGTCAGTGCAGCCTAAAGATGCCCAGGTGGTTTAATTATTCCGGCGTCGTCCACTAAGGCGCCTCTTTCTTTCTTTTTCAATTCCACCTTCCTCCTTCCCTCCCTTACAACGCGGTTTGGGTGCTCGCCGGGATCTGAGACAACTACTGCGCCATTTTCTTTGCTTAGAAAAGAATTTCACAATAAAGCAACACTCATACCTCATTATATTTGCGCGAGGAAAAATAGTGTACAATAAGGCTGTACATGGTCGTCATTATCAGGCCCGGCGGTACAGAAGAAACCGGGGAGTACGTAGTGATGTCCCACATCCCACACAGCGCGATCGAGCTTCTTTCGCAAAGCGCGTCTATGCACGTTTAACCAGGGCTTCGCTCATTGTATTACGGAGCAGATGTTTGGATCGTAGCCCTTCCGTCGCGATGAAAAATGTGGAGCCCTGAAATTATGCTTCTCCAACCTTAAGCGCTGCGCCGCTGACGTCTTCAATGAAAAACTCTCACTGAGCGCCGCTGCCTCGTGCCCGCTGTTTATTGAATCATAAGCCGTTGGTGGCCTCCAGTTTATTAAGTCTCTATCACAACACATTCTCCGGCCTCCATTGTATTGCGTAACCGGTGTCTACAAGTAGAACTGTTGAGCGCTGATAATCCGCGCTTAGTACATGCTAGGAGCTACCATTACGTCTGAAGTGCTTGCTCTAACTACAAGTGTTGCAAGCGGAAAGAGAGGGGGGAGATTTTATCTCGGCAAGCTATGCCGAAATCTGTACATCTTAAGTTTGAACGCTAGGATATGCGCCTTTATTTCGCCATGTCGGGGTGGTACGGCACACTTTCGCTGCGGTGTGGCGTTTCATCCTGGCATTCCACGCTCACTAAAATGGCCACAGAACTGCCTAGTCTGTGTCAGAAACGGGCCGCAACTAGGATCTTAAATAGAGTAAAAATTTATCTGAGAGTTGCGGCTTTAACTTGGTCGTTCAAATGAGGGAAAGGAAGGAGAGGTGCGGAATCGTTTTTTGACCCGCTTCAGTGTCATCTAGCGGGTCGGAGGTAGAATACCTTCGTCGCACGACGCCCATTGTATTTAGATGCTTAAAAAACTACTGTCGTGTACTTTTTCAATAACTTCAAGGAAAAAAATACGAAGGTAACTTTGCAATTACTTGTGTCTGCACGTTTTCTATTTCTCGCCAGAGAAAACTTCACAGGTAGCCGTTAATGGGTGCAGGTTGTCTAAATACATGTCTTTAGTTAATCATTCTTGACGCTTCTCTGTTGAAGTTTTTTGGCAACTATTATCGAACACTTGCACAAGTTTCCAACCACTTTCGGCGCAGGCATTGGTGTATATCTGCTTACAAGATGACGGCATGCCCTCCCGTGCTACAAGATCACTGAGAAGCACCATACAACCATATCCTGCAGTACGAAACATGAAGAAAAATTATAGCCAAGCATTCGTCAAAAATATGTAGACCACAATGTTGTTTCACAGATTCTCGATCTGATAGATGATGATATTTGATCCAACTTAATCCTTGTGAATGTGCACTCGCTAAACATTACGAAATTTCTAGCTTTTTTGTTTGCTGACTGCTCGTAATTCTCGCAATGCTAGGCGTACGCCAAAGAACGATACATAGTACGGAATTTTCTTTTCGAGATTGAGCTAAATCGCAAACGAAAATTATTAACTGTAAGTACTGTCGACATAATATCGTGTGCATAAATATTGCAACATCCTTCTCTTGCTTCTCGAATTTAGAGAAGTTCTTAGCCTCTTCCCAAGAATATCCGATACGAATGCACAGCGATTCACATAAAAATAATCGCCGAAAAAGAAATATGGTAAGGGAGCTCCCAAACAGTTACTTAATTCTAAGCACAGAGCCCATTTTGAATACAAGTAAAACACAGTGGGTTAACTGTAAAAGACTGCGTTCGTGTCCTCAATCATGACTTCGTTCTGTTTTATCCCGCACACGCTGGCAACACCTCTCTTCCAGAATGGTCTCATTTCGTCCATGCGAAAAATAGGCGTTATTTATTCACCTCCATCCCAAGCCATCAGTCCCCGCATTCTTCAAATCAAAAGGTGATGTACAGCATTCCTTACCACCCCCCTATTATAGCTCCCTTTACAGATCAATCTAAGCTATGGTACTAGTGGCACCATTTTGGTTCCCGCATGCGATAACGCCCCACTCTTGACGGAGTAAAGTATTGCCGAAAGATATTGACAAAATACCGTAAAGCAGTGCGTAACCTCTGGGTGCAGCCTCTACAGCAACTTATCGCTTCTCATCATTTTTTTTTTAAATTCGCGAGGTCTTAATTTTAAATATACATGTGATATTGACCATAAATATAGATTAAGAAGATCTAAATAATTAGGCACTTAAGCCTCCAGAACTAACAGATCTATCAAAGCGAGAGCGCGATGATAGACGTTTAAAAAAAATATAGCAGCTTGAGGTTTATACCCACCATTTTCTATCTTGTCATCGTGGACACGGAAAAATGAACAGTTCCTATAATCAGAATAAATGAGGCTATAATTCATGGGCCAATTTCCTGCAAAAGATATTCTTATATTAGAGAAAACAGACGTGAAGTTCTCTGCTTTGGGAGGAACAAAAAAACGAGTTGCCAGAGGGTAATCTCTTTTAAAAATTAGACAGCAGAGATTTCAGAATTGAACTGAAGTCGAATAGGCCGGCAGGGTGGCTCATTTGTTAAGGCGCTCGGCTGCTGCCTGGAAAGACACTGGTTCAATCCCGGCTGCGGTGGTCAAATTTCAATGGAGGCGAAATTATAGAGTACCGGGTGCAGTGCGATGTCAGTGCAGGTTAAAAACCCCAGGTGGCCGAAATAATTCTGAACCCTCCACCACGGCGTTCCTCATAGCCTGAGTCGCTTTGGGACGTTACATCATAAGTTAAACCATAAGCTACATGAAAATTAATTTATACGGAAACGTCCTCTCCAAAAATGGGCACTGAGGAAAGATGAAGTTGGCCTGTAACGCTTCATTACGGCTTTCTAACAACAAGAACGCTACTTTGAAATAAAATTGAACATTTAGAATCGAAAAAAAAGGAGAAGAATGGAAGCACGGGTTTCGCCACTCCCAGCCCAATTTGCAACCACAAAGGGTTACGTCGGCATGCATAGTACATTTTTTTTCAGCTGTAACGAGAACATAGGTCATATCGTTATTTAATGAAAGTGTAAAACAGGGGTACGTTTTCGATGTAGACATGAGTTCGATTAAACCATAAGTTAAACGATCACCCATATGTGAAATGATTTGTACGGAAAAGTACTCTCCATAAATGGTCACTGAGGAAAGGTTAAGTTGGCCTGTAATGGTTCATAACGAATTTCTAACGGCAAGAACTATACTTTCAAAGAAAATTGAACCTTTAGAAGCGAAAAAAGTAAGGATTGAAACACGAGTGTCGCCACTACCAGCCCATTTTGCAACCACACAGGGTACGTCGGCATCCATAGTAATTTTTTTTTTCAGTGGTACCAAAAGCATAGGGCGTATCGCTATTTAATCAAAGCGGAAAACACGAGTACGTTTTTGACGTAGACATGAGTTATATTCCGGGGATACTATGCAGGATACCCCGAAGTCTCGCTCTTTTGAGTTTTCCTCGAATTTGCGCGATAGCAGGCATCAACGTAGATAGCGGGGAACCCGTTAAGCAGCAGAAAATTAAATGACTAGACAAAGATACACGTGTCCAGAGAAGCGCATCACGCGCGTGCCACGTTCGCTTTTTAAAAAGACCAGATTGCGCAACTCAAAGCGCCAGTGCTGCCTTCGTTATCACCTCAGTACCGGAAACCGCAATGTAGTTATTTCTCCCCTATCCATCTGCACACTCGCCGAAGCCATCTGCAGCGCAATTTCCGGCCTCGTGAAGGGCGTGTTTCCTGTTTAGGCATTATCTTTCTAGCCTTTGTGGAAGGCGAACAGCGCACACGCGAGGATACTTTCCCCAACATTTTCACCTGTTTCGATAACAGCACGACCGAGCCAACTGACAGAGCTCTGTCATATTCTGGCGCCGTAGATCGGCGCATGCTCCATAGCATCGCTTCCTCATCGTCGTCCTTCGTGCCAACGCTTTGTGCAAGCAGCTGCAGTGACGTGCTGCTGATAGCATATTGCTCTGTGCTACGGGCTCACAATGAAGTGTATACTGTTTTTATGCTATCGCAGCCCAAAAGAAGGAGCCAACGATAGTCGACGTGTTATGTGTTTCATGCAGTGATTTATTGATTTATCCCCTATGACACCCGTTGTAACTGTTGAGTTTTGACCGTCAATACTGAAGGTGTCTGTCAGGGCGACATTGCTGTAACAGGAAAGCATGAGCGCGTTGCAATGCACACCATGTCTTCAGTGTGTACTAGGCTTTTGACGCGATAGCGGAGAGGGTACCGTGTCGAAACATTCTGACGGAAGCAAAGAATGCATAAGATACAGGAACAGTTCAAAGAAGATTTGGATATTTGGGTTTGGCTTGGAGTTGGGTTGGGTTGGGTTGGAGGCTTGGGTTTGGCTTGGAGGGCCTTGGATTTGCCAGACGGGCACACGCCATAGGCTCCGAAAGCCCGTTGGTTCAAGATGAATAAAGGTGGACCTAATAAATCGCTGTCATCTTTAACTTACAGAACGGTCTTAGAACCATGTACTGATGCGTAGACGCGAAATTATATGTAAGCTAATTAGGAATTAGGCCTTTGGATGAGTGTTGCGTAGGGGATCCGAACAGGGCGCGATAACCCTATCGCGTTCCACTCCCAAAGGCGAAGCTCAAGCGTACCCCAAATTTTGATCTAGAGGTGCACTCGCGCTAAACCCGTGAATGGTGAAGGCCCCTGAATTGAGATCTTGGCTGTCATGAGGGCGGCTGCAGCAGCAACTTGGGACTAAGCTTAGAGTTACGGAAAATTTTGAGATTGACTGGAGCCGTGCAATGATTTAACCGACGACGAGTTACGGCGTCATTTTGGTGTGGAGAAAACTTCGACGAAGTGATAGCGCGACAAACTAAGGGACCGGCTCAAGTCTGAGCCGATTCTATGGCAGGCGTCAATCGCTCAGAGCCAGATAGCAACTCTTCTGTGCCTTCCGATTCTACAGGGCCAGCCCTTTATAAGGAATCGTTGCCTCATACCGGTACATCCAGCGTCATGAGACCACTGTGAGTCGCTGTATACAGAAAGTCTCGACGCTCTGTGCAGAAGTGGTCGCTCTCTTTCCCCAAGACTGCGTCCGACCGTGCTTATGTGAGAAACGTTTCCTACATTGAATTTTGTCGTATGTGTCTCGGCACATAGATTGGCATGAATTTTCCTTGAAAATCAAAGCCAGATGTGATTAGGGATTCACTGACATTACCTTACTTCAGAAATAAAACTTGCGACAAGACGAGCAGCCACGTACTTTTACTCCCCAAATATTTGAGAAATGCATATACAAAAAGTGCAAAAAGCGCCATCATAATGATCAAACACCTAGAAATTGGAAAACGAATGCCATTGTCCGCTGATTAGAGTTTTGTCTAGTTCACCTTTTACAAAATAAAAATTTGAGCCTTGAAGCCAAATATAGGCATAAATTACCCATTAGCGCAGCCGCGGTGGCTAAGTGGTTACAGTATTTGCCTGCTCACCTGAAATACGCCGGTTTGATACTGGTCGTGGCGGTCGATCAAAGCGAAATGCTAGAGACCCCTACACGGTGCGATGTTATTACACGTTTGGTCGTAATTTCCCGAGCCCTCCACTGAGGCGTTACTTCTAGCTCAAGTCGACTTTGGAGGTTAAACCTCATAATACGAAATTTATATTGTTTGTTAGGGGCAGCTTAGCTTCATAGCTTTTCTCTGCGCGACCTTTATTTTTTTATTGATTATGCTCAAGCGCAGTTTTTTAATGTAATGAATTCGCGGCCCAAAATCACGCTGCGCAAAGGCAGGCATCTGGAGAACAGGCAAAGAGCTGTGTGTCAGATAATTTGCTGAAAATGTCCTCTCAAACTACGAGTCGCTATTTTGCTTTTTCTTGAAACATAGGTTACTGCAGAAGCGTGTTCAAAACGTTCATAAGTGAATTAGCTGCCACTTATAACTAGCACAAATTCCGCAGTATAAAATTTGGCGTAGTCTGACTGTATTAATCTTCAATAATTATATTTATATTGGCGGAGTCTAAAACTATTAAAATGAAGAAGCCTAATCTCATCTGTCCCTGCGCAAGGAGTACAAAGGAGCCGCGAGAAATAGTAAGCATTATGGTCACAAAGGAGAAATTGTGATATTTTCGAGTAGTGAAATTAATACATGCATACCATTCTTGAGTTTACCAAGGCAGACTATTGTTGCGCCATTCCATAACAGTTTTGTAACGCACTTTCACTATTCCGCGGCCCACGCGTTTTATTCCAGTTTCTAAATAACTCCTAGAGGGGAAGCGGCCGTCAATGTCTGGGCGAGTTTTTTAAGAGCACTTTATCTACCACAGGATTGCGGAGAAGACGAGCATTTCAGTGCGAAAGCACTCTTGCAGTCACCAACACCGACCAAGAATCTTGTTGCCGTACAGTGGATACGTTCACCGTTCACGGTAAGTATGTACGTACGCACGATCTTGAGCCATTGCCTAGCAACCAGAGTTACTCGGGTAAGCTCGGGTAGTAACTCTGGTAAGTTCGCAGGAGCGTCGTTCCAGCTACACGAGTGGTTGTTCGAGAACACTGACACGGATCGCACAATGCCTACCAGCGGCAGTGATATAAACAGCCACATGCGAGTGCAGTCGCGCATCGCTTGAGCGCTGCGCCACTTCGCTTTTAGCGGTAAAAGTACTCGCCGCCATCTATGAACTTTAAGAAGAGAACGGTCATTTGTGCGTATATGGGCTTACTCCCCTAAAAAAATAGCGTCATAACCTTGAAACGGATTATAAGTGACCTTGTGAAGGATGAAGATCCCTTTGCATGTCTACACGGCTCAACTACTCGGCTCGGCTCAACCCTCATCCACATTTATTTTTATCTTTGCACTATCACTTTCCTGCCTTCCCTTACAGCGCGGTTGAGATGCGTACATCTCATGTTTACCAATACATATTTTCCTCTTTTTCGCCTAACTGCACCCGTCACAGTATATACGGCTATTTCCACATTGTACTTTCTTACGTCGGTTACCTCGCGCTTATTTATTAGGTTCGATAACTCTACCAGTTCTTTTCTGGTTGTAGCACTGGATCTCCCTACGCTTACGCGATTCTTAATGCGATCTTTTGCCTCCGGTCAGAGCTTTCAGGCAACTTGTCTACATATCTATTTATATCGCTTACGGCTACTGCGCACCCGTTAACAAAAGCTGTGGCACTATCATTCATTGCTAAAGTATTTACGTAGCGGTACTGGATTAAAACCGAAGTTATTTTCTGCAGCAAGATCCTGATATCTTTACTTTCCCTTTTACTGTGAACGCGTTGAAGTGGTCCTGCTCACTAGTTTCTTCTATGCCCTCTTCATGTCAAGGGTAAATCCAGACTTCACAATCCTGTAGTCGCAACATTTCGCCTTTTTAAGAACGTCCACACCTTGCATGATGCTAGGGTAAGCGTGCAACAAGGTTCTGTTCTAGCATCTTTGCTGTTTAATATCGCACTCATTCCATTCGCGTGGAGGGTACCTGAAATGCCATTGGTGCCGTTCATTATTTACTCAGTCGATGTCAGGATTTGGTCTGCTGATGAAGGGGTTGAGACACAGAACGTTTATCTTCGATAGGCCTTAAAAGACACTACATGAATATGTCCTTGATTGATGCACGCCTTGAACTGCCAGCAGAAAAGTGCAGGTAGATTCATGTTGCAAAAAAGAAAAGCAAAAGCAATGGGCAACTAAAAAAGGAACGCTAAAGTGCGCCCCATCATGGCATTCTAAAGACTTACAGCCTAAAAAATTCTCCAGGAACCTTTACTGCTGACAATACTTACTGAACTAAGTGAACAGTGAGAGGCAACAAGAAATACGAAGCTAAAGTACGTTACACGCATAACTTCTTCCTTCAATTCGGTGACAACGCAAGCACAGGCGCAATAGCAGCCACCTCCCCCCATTACAATTCACGGCTATTACTACGAACAAGCCTTATAAGCGCCGCCGTAAAGAGGCGCCGTAAACATGATCTCTGGTTGATGTATGCCCAGGATCACGTATTGCATACATGGATGATTCATTTATAGAAAAGGGTGACAGAACAGCAGCCACTGTCCCGATACAGAGACATAAACGTGCATCATCTATAGGTGTCAGACCACCCAGATCGGTTTTAAGTGGACGTTTGTACAATGCGTGATGCGCTGGAGGCCATCAGTAAAACAGTATAAGAGGAGCCCATATCAATAGACTCCTTATCCGCCATAAAACAAATGAAAAGAGCGATTAAGACAGTAGGGGTAACTCATGAGATCCATGCACTCAATAAGAAAACGTTATTATGCATCCATGTATACTGGACATATTACGATTCTGAGTATGCTGACCTGATAAAAGGTGACAATCTTACACATTAAGTTCCAAACACTAATGCAACCCCCACTACGCTCACTTTTAATCCCCGGTTTCGCTGTTCCAATCTTAGCATCCTCTTTAAAAAAAAGTACACGTGCCCTGACTCCCCCTTGCATTTTCTCCTCTCTCATAACATAACGAGTTGGGAGGAGGTATTCCTTAGAAAGATATGGGCTGGGGCAGCCCATAACCCCGCCGGTTACGTGCCGATGGGGCTCTCAAGAAGGCGCAGGTTCCATCACTTGCCCAAAGTGCTCCACACTGGCTGTATAGGTGGATGATCCCCATCTGCTGTAGGATTATGCAGTGACCAGTACTTTAGGGACACGAGTTTTACAGGAAGTGGAAGTAACGGCGACGAGGGAGGAGGATTTCTCCAAGTGGCTGACCGACAACAATAAGAGGAGGAGCGTTTTACGGTTCCCACACGAAAATACCCGACATAATTTCCGATTTATTGATCGAACCCTTTTTATGCATTTATGGCAACTGTGCGCAATAAGATTTAAAAAAAGACTATTTCACTCTTAAGCTCGCCATTGTGGCTTTTCCAGTTCCTGCTGTTCCGCTTGCGGAAGAAGGTATTCATAATCTGTAAATTATTTATCTCGTCGAACAGTAATAATACCTCCCCGTGCTATTACTAAAGGTCATGCCACAGTCAACCACTCCTAGTCTCCATCCTGCTTCTTACCTTGATTGGCATTGAAGTCACTCATCAGTACAGTGCACTTTGGTTTTGGTTTACTAACTGCTGATTGCAAGTCTTCACGGAAGCTTTCAGCGATGTGGTCATCAAGACTGTATGTTCGCGCCTAAGCTTATACCACTTTAATTTTGTACCACTAATTTATGTAAATAACGATAATTGCCACTCTTTTGTTAATATAGTATAAATCTGTCTGGCCAGTTATTTCGTTATTGTTTAGGAATCCCACACCATGTCCTCGTCACAATGATGCCGACTCCACGTTTTGCGCCGAACAGGACATTAACGCTGTCGTATTAGTAACCACAGGTCGCCCTTTCATGACGCATTATGATATCTGCAAACTATGTGCAATTGAAGTGCAGCCAGTGTGCCCACATATCGTGCTCTATTCCCCAACGCATCTTTTGAGATATTTATTGGCGGGTAAAAGCGCATTTGAGAAAAAGTTCTTTTGCTGCTTATTCATCAGTGCTCCTCTTATTTGGCACGCTCGCACTTCCATAATATGAAAAACTGCCGCATCTCATACGGTACCAGCTGTGCGCTGTTCTTATTGTGGCCACTGAAATGTACTGGAATAAAGCGATGTGTTCGCTTGATTGTTCAGAACGACATACCATGGTGACCAATGTTTTGAAGCATTTATTCAGCCTCGTTCCCTCAACAACTGAGTTGTTTGTGGCCGTAGAGCGCATGACACTGTATGATTAGTGTTTAAGTTGCAGTGCGTAATATTACATTACGACCTATTTGCGCAATAGCAATAGCAGCGTTTCCTTGAAAAACAACTAGATATAGGTTTCTTTTTGCAATAAGAAGGCATAGCAGCTCTCTTCACTGAAACGCTGAGAATAAACCCTGCGTTGAAGAAGCGCTAACATGCTACTGTGTGCTAGGGAGGGGTTTTTGGTAAAAGAAGCCAGAAGGGGAGGGAGTAGAAAACCAAAAGTAAAAACAAAAATGAGTAAAACATGTGGATATTCAATTGAGATCACTCAAACTTTGCTCTGCTGTTTGGTGCATACTTATATATGCGAAAGATAACTTAGTGCTGCGTACCATATTCCTAGTTAAGCACCAGCTAAGAAGCTTCTTATCAATTTCGAATATTTCTAGGAGATCAGACTATCGAACCTGGGGCGGTGAAGGCCTAGTGATGAAAACATTTCATACCAGAAAAACAAATCAGATAGTGTCGCCTGCTATGTTCCGTTCCTGTGATCAGACTGCTGTTCTGAATCCACGGACACATTCTATGTGCCAGAGCAAAGCGTAGACAGAACGCCAACGTTCTCTTTGATGTTTAATATTTTTTGGCGCTACAATATAGTAAAGTTGAAGCAATCAGGCGCATAACCTCTCATGCACAAAGAGCCCGTTTTTTTTTTTGGTGTCCTACAAGTGCTTTTTAGCAAAGTGTGTGATACCACTAACTGGGTAAACTGTGTTGTCTTGAGTATCTCAGGCTCATCTGAGGCACATAATACACCTTTGCATGCCAGAGGGAATATTTATTGCGAGGGGGTAGGGTTGAGTTGGACCAGCCATGGAACGCCGGTTTATGAGCGTGTAAGAATTCAAATGAAAGAGGAAAGCGCAAATACGCTTTAATTCAGATTTTGATGACAGATAACTACGCTTTTTTTTTCCAACACAGTAAAAAAGTTATTTTGAAGGAAATTCATGAAAATGCGTCGTTTAACATCCCAGACGTGCCGCATGTTTATTATTATTAATATTATTATTATTATTATTATTATTATTATTATTATTATTAAAATATGTTTTCTTGATAAATGACTCTTAACACATAAATAATTATAATAATAATAATAATAATAATAATAATAATAATAATAATAATAATAATAATAATAATAATAATAATAATAATAATAATAATAGAGCAAGAGAATTTGAAAAACGGGTCTTTCATAACTACTTTTAACGGACAGGTCAGCTAATTATAAAATTGAAAAGAAACTGATCAATAATCCAGAATGGTCTCTTTGTGCAGTGTGCACAGTACAAACATGCAAGCGCTGAAGGGCTCGTTTGCTAATTTTCTCCTTATATAAATTCCTGATGTGGCAGTCTCATGTGGATGGATCTAGGGTGGCACCCGGCATTCTTAATTGATGAATCCACGCTTCTATTAATTGCTTTTGCTTGTAAGCAGCTTGACAGTTCGAGAAGGAAGGAACTGCAAGGAGTTTGTGTGATAAGCGAAGCGAACAAATATGAGTAAAGAAGAGCAGCACGAAAAACAGCTTTGCAACATCACAGTCATGGAATGGCACACGCAAACATTGTTTTTAAGGCTCTCTTTATTCGTAAATTACTTTTAGTGGCGAGGGCACAATTTTGTTCGTATAAACTGAGCGCATAAAGCTAGACATAGCGACCGGTCTCACAGGCGCATTTAGGTGAGCTAATGAACAGCACTTCTTTTCGCCTCATTTTAAAGTCATGTTAAGCTCAGAAAGTGCCTAAACTCGCCTTTCGCCATGCTGTAGATGCGAGAGCGAGGGGTAGGAGGCGCACATCGCGGCATGGCGAAAGGGGCCATTGCCTTTCCACAATTACGTTTTTTCTGCCCAAATTGGACGGCCGGAAAAAATCCGCCGAGAATTTGAACCAAGAGACCATGCCTGGCTAATAAGGAGGCCTTTTAGTTTAGTGTTGTGTGGCTTGGAGAACGTATAAACAATAATAAAATATTGTCACGGACGCCGGTAGGACGTTCAATCCCTGGCAGAACAGTACATGGCGGGCACACTGCGCAGAGCGTAGCCGGCAGGGGCCTAGCACCGAGCAGAAGAGGACGAAGTCCGGCGCGCGACAAAGGTCGAAGACAGACCGCACGGGGGAGCCGGTAGCGTGATGGCTAAACTAAGTGCGGCATTGCCCCTCCCCTCTGGAAAGGCATCGACTCGATGCCTGACAGTGAGGGGGAGCCACGTGTTGGTGTTAACAGAATCCCAGGCACGAACGTGGTGAGAGTTGTCCTAGCGGACATGGTATGGCATGAGTCTTGCGACGTGCACAATTTCGGATGTCGGCGGGCGTCTGGAAGAACGAACACTCCCTTGCGGGCGCACATCATACATAACGTCGCTGAGTTGGCGGAGTACCTCGTAGGGGCCGAAGTAACGGCGCAAAAGCTTCTCGGAGCGACCGCGCAGACGGATGGGGCTCCAAACCCACACTTGATCGCCAGGCTGGAAAATGACTTCGCGGTGACGGAGGTTATAGCGGTGAGCACCGACTTCTTGCCGCACGCAAGTTCGTTGCCGAGCCAGCCGGCGGGCAGCCTCTGCATGGCGAACGAATGCATCAGCGTCGGCAACGGATGGGTGGGCAATATCGGGCAACAACATCGTGTCCAACATAGTCACGACTTCACGACCGTGTACCAAACGAAATGGCGTGAACCCCGTCGTCTCTTGAAGGGCAGTATTGTAGGCAAACGTGACGTACGGAAGGATTTCGTCCCAGTTCTTATGGTCGTCGTCGACGTACATAGAAATCATATCAGCGATAGTCTTATTAAGGCGCTCGGTTAGGCCGTTGGTTTGAGGATGGTAAGCTGAGGTCTTACAATGACTTGTGCCACTGAGCCGCATAACTTCCTGAGTAAGCGTGGACGTGAACGCTGTGCCTCGGTCAGTTAAAACAACATAAGGGGCGCCATGGCGGAGGACTATGCTGATGATGAAAAAGTCAGCAATTTCAGCAGCAGTGGCGCGGGGAAGGGCTTTCGTCTCACAATACCGGGTGAGGTAGTCGGTGGCAACCACAATATACCGGTTACCCAATGATGACGTGGGAAATGGGCCCAGTAAGTCCATGCCGACTTGGTGGAAAGGAATTCTCGGCGGAGCAATGGGTTGGAGCAAGCCAGCCGGCTTGAAAGGTGGTTTCTTCCGACGTTGACACTCGCGGCAAGTACGTACATAACGCTTGACAGTCGCCGAAAGCCTGGGCCAGTAATAACGGTGACGAACGCGTGCCATCGTTCGAGAAAACCCGAGGTGGCCGGAAGGAAGCTCGTCGTGGCATGCCTGCAAAACGTCAGTGCGGAGCGCCGTTGGAGCCACGAGCAGGTAACCAGAGTCCGTCGGGGCGTAATTTCGTTTGTAGAGGACGCCATCTCGCAAGCAAAACGACGACAAGCCACGCGCGAATAGACGAGGCGGTAACGAGGCGGTACCCTCAAGATAATCGATGAGTGGCCGCAATTCCGTGTCGTCCCTCTGGTGTTGAGCGAGGTCGGACGTGGTCAGAGCGCCAATAAAGAGGGGGTCATCTTCGAGGTCATCAGAGCTGGACGGGATAGGAGCACGGGACAGGCAGTCTGCATCGCTGTGTTTGTTGCCCGACTTGTAGACAACTGTTACATCAAATTCTTGCAAGCGAAGGCTCCAACGAGCTAGCCGTCCCGAGGGGTCTTTAAGATTCGCCAGCCAGCACAGTGAGTGATGGTCACTCACGACCCGAAACGGGCGACCATACAAGTAGGGCCGGAACTTCGTTATCGGCCAGACAACAGCTAGGCACTCCTTTTCAGTGGTTGAGTAACTGGCCTCGGACCGAGACAGCGTGCGGCTGCCGTAAGCAATCACACGCTCAACACCATCTTGCCACTGGACGAGGACTGCACCGAGGCCAATGTTGATGGCATCGGTGTGAAGTTCTGTATCCGCCTCCTCGTCAAAATGGGCAAGAATGGGCGTTGTTTGTAGGCGTTTGCGGAGCTTTTCGAAGGCGTCCCACTGTTCCTGTGCCCAGATGAAAGGCTGATCGTCTTTTGTCAGCCGTGTGAGAGGCTCAGCCAGCCTGAAGAAGTCTTGCACGAAGCGTCGGTAATATGCGCAGAGGTCAAGAAACCGGCGCACAGCTCGCTTATCAGTGGGAGTCGGGAACGCAGCTACAGCAGCCGTCTTGTCGGGGTCGGGGCTGACACCCTCAGGTGTCACAACATGGCCCAAATACTTAAGCCGTTGGTACGCGAAGTGGCATTTTTCGGGTTTTAGAGATAGTCCGGCTGATCGGATGGCCGTCAATACTGCACTCAAGCGTTTGAGATGTTCCGCGTAGGTCGCAGTGAACATAACCACATCATCAAGATAGACGAGACACGACTGCCATTTGAGGCCAACCAGGACAGTGTCCATCATTCTTTGAAAGGTGGCAGGAGCGGTACACAGGCCAAAGGGGAGCACCTTGAACTCGTACAAACCGTCAGGTGTTATGAACGCGGTCTTTTCACGGTCACGTTCATCGACTTCGATCTGCCAGTACCCACTGCGTAGATACAGAGAGGAAAAGTATCGGGCATGACGCAGGCGATCGAACGAGTCATCAATTCGGGGCAACGGATAAACGTCCTTTTTAGTAATCTTGTTGAGGCGACGATAGTCGACGCAGAATCGGAGAGTGCCATCCTTCTTGGCGACCAGCACAACGGGTGAAGCCCACGGGCTTGTTGACGGCTGGATAACCTCCTCGCGGAGCATTTCCTCAACCTGCCTCCGAATCACCTCCCGTTCTTTTGCAGACACTCGATAGGGGTGGTGTTGTATAGGCCTCTCGCCTTCATCCACTACAATGCGGTGTTTAGCGACCGATGTTTGTCGAACTTTAGAAGTGGTCGCAAAGCAGTCACGAAAAGAATCGAGGATCATGTGGAGGCGGTGTTTCTGATCGGCGGTGAGGTCGGGGTTCACGTCAGTCATAACGGGGGCGTCAGACGTCGATGCATGGGTATCGTTGAGGGAGCAGGCGCAGTGGGAGACTGAGTCACTAATTTCATTGAAATAGGCTATGGCGGTTGCTTGCGGCAAGTGGCGGTATTCGGCGCTAAAGTTCGTAACAAAAAGCTGCGTTCGCAGTCCGCGGAGGGAAGTAACACCCCGCGCAACGCAGACTTGTTGACTCAGCTGCAACGACAGGTTACCTTCCGCAACCCCGTGAGGAGTGCGTGGGTTGGAGCATTCCACCGTAATAAACAGACTGGAGCGTGGTGGTAGCGTGACATTGTCATCAAACACGCGAAAAACAAGCCTGTCGGGCTCGCTGCTGTCGGCTATGGCACAATGAGGTGAGAACGTCACGACAAGTTCGCGGAGGTTGATTATCGCACCGTGTTCCCGAAGAAAATCTAACCCGAGGATGAGGTCCATCGAGCAATGAGCCAACACAGCGAAGCAGGCAGTGAAGGTGACACCACGAATCTCCATTCTAGCGGTGCAGACGCCAAGCGGTGTCACCAGATGGCCTCCAGCTGTCCGGATATGTGTTCCAGGCCAAGGTGTCAGTACTTTCCTCAGGACAAGCGTCAGACCACGACTCATGACGGAGAAATCGGCGCCGGTATCTACGAGAGCAGTCACGCGGCTGCCATCAACGATAACCGAGATTTCAGCCGAAGCTTGGTCGCCGTCAGAAAAACGCTGTGTGAGGGAGGTCGGACTAGGGGATCGTTCTCGCGGTCGGGTTGGGGCGTCAAGCGGAGGCGTCTCCATTCGTCGAAAAGTCGTCGGACTTAAGAGTCGTTCAGATTGTCCAATTGAGGCGTCAAGCGAAGAAGGCGTCTCTGGGCGTCGAAAGGTCGTCGCGGCGTGGGTCGGAGGTCGGGTCGCATGCTAACGTCGGTGAGCGGAGGATGTTCGTCATTATGTCCGGTGACGGCGGCCCTACCTCCGGGGTCGCCGTCCTCAGTTTTCCCGGCGCGGGCTGGAGGACTGCCGGACGTAGGACTTGCGAACTGGTGAAGAAAACCGTCGAGGCGACGGTGACCTAGACTGACGTTGGGCAGTGGGTACAGGTGGGACGTTGGCCGCTAGGTACTGATCGATCTCGCGGGGTCGTTCACCATAGCGCGGCAGGGGTGCGTCGGGCGAAAAGCCGCGCAGGCCAATCCGGCGGTACGGGCAGTGACGACGGATGTGGCCTGCTTCGCCGCAATGGAAGCACAGGGGATGTTGTTCGGCGTTCGCCACATGTTTGCCTTCGTGACGGGTGGGCGGTCGTCTGGCAGCGCTGTCGTATGCGGGAATCGGTGGGACGGCGCGGTAGGGGCAGGAGAGTAGAACGCCGGCGGTTGTGGCGCAGGACTTCGCAATGTCTCGCTGTATGTCATCACATAGGGCGCTGGCGGTGGCGGAGGTGGACTGGGCTGCAGCGTGCGGTGTATCTCGTCACGGACAGCCTCCGAGATGGCGGTGACACTAGGAGGCTGCTCCACAGAGCGAAGCTTCTGCAGCTCTTCGCGAACGATGCTCCTGATGAGCTCTCGGAGGGAGGTGTTCTCATCCCCGGGCCTCGGCATGTGGCACTCCACAGCAGTGATGTTTGAGGAACGGCCGTAGTGCGCAAACCGCTGCTGCAGGGCGCGCTCCATGCCTGCCGCCTCCTTTGCAAAATCGGCGACTGTAGCCGGAGGATCGCGCACGAGCCCAGCGAACAATTGCTCCTTGACGCCCCGCATCAAATGGCGCACCTTCTTGGCTTCCGACATCGAAGGATCAGCGCGGTTGAAAAGCCGGGTCATGTCCTCCACGAACATCGCCACGCTCTCGTTTGGCTGCTGCGCTCTCGATTGCAGGGCCAATTCAGCACGCTCCCTCCGCTCGTTGCTGCTGAACGTATCCAGCAACTGGCGCCGGAAGTCTTGCCAGGTGTGGATGGCGGACTCGTGGTTTTCGAACCACGTCTTGGCGGCGTCCTGGAGGGCAAATAGACGTTCCGAAGCTTGCGGTCCTCGTCCCACAGATTAAATTCAGAGACCCTGTCATACCCGTTCCACCAATCCTCCACATCTTCAAACTTGTCACCATGAAACGGCGCGGGCGTACGAGGCGAATGAAGAAGCAGCGGTGGCGAACTCACAGTTTGCTGGAAGGTCTGGCTGGCCACCGTAGAGGTCATCTTGCGGGATGGCGCGGCGAGGAGATTGTACTCGGGAGCTAAGCCTTTCAAGCGGCGGCTTGACTTGTGGACAGGTGTCGTGTCCAGGGGGTGTGGCTGAGCGCTGGAGGTTCCTGGGACCTCTGCGTACATAGATCGTACCCAGCAGCTGCACCAAAAATGTCACGGACGCCGGTAGGACGTTCAATCCCTGGCAGAACAGTACCTGGCGAGCACACTGCGCAGAGCGTAGCCGGCACGGGCCTAGCACCGAGCAGAAGAGGACGAAGTCCGGCGCGCGACAAAGGTCGAAGACAGACCGCACGGGAGAGCCGGTAGCGTGATGGCTAAACTAAGTGCGGCAATATGCTACACGCATTTCAGTGGAATGTAGAAATGCACTAGACCGCCTGTAGTTCATGTAAGCAGAACTACAAACTATATACCTAACAGGCAAACATAAGGTCGTGGCTGAGTGGTTAAAGGCGCCTGGTGCGCACATAGATGAGTTGTGTTCGAAGTCCTGTTAAACCTACTCCTGTCCTCTCGAGTTTTCTGGTGGTGTGGACGGAAGGACAAAAGTTTACAGTGAATACAGTTGAAAATGGCATTAAATCCACTTCTGCAATACAGAACAGTGATCGTTTCCTTTATTTTATGAGGCGTACTGAGAATGTGAAAACTGTTCGGACGATTTCTTTTTCCCCCGTTCACACTACAATGATGACGCTACAATATGTAGCAAAAAAGAAACCTCAAGCCTCAGCAAGCGCATCTAAAGATGTATGAGCAGGTGTGGGTCAAGAACAGATGAGATTAGCAAGTCATGCTTCCTAAATGTAGCTTAAGTGTATAGTGCTCAAAGGCCTGTGAGCTCAGCTGGCAGCTGGCAGCGATCAGCTGCCACGGCAACATGTTTATAAAATCCAAAACACATACTTCTGCAAAGCCAGAAATAAATATTATTTGAAGCGAAAAACGGCACAGTTTCTGAAAGGAAGGCAAGGAGAAAATGTTCAAAGTGCAAAGCAATATACATATTATCATGGTGCTGGTGACGCATAGACCCGAAAGCTAGGCACCGCATTCTTCAAGAGGGTAGCCGCTGAACTTCAGTCCTTCAGTCCGAGCGCCACCAATGTCAACATATTACAGCCTGAGCGCGACGTTGAATACCTCCCTACTTAAAATCCGCGCCCACACAAGCATTGATAAGTACAAAACAAAAGTTCCATAAAGCTGGGGGTCACAGTTCAAAATACGGCTTCATGCGTAAAACACGGGCGATCGCTCGATGGGGTAGTCGACGTCTTCTCTGGTCTGGGAGTACCAAGTAGCTGACGTCGCTGACGAGCCGCAAGATTTTATGAGGACCGAAATGGCGACAAATTTGTTTTCCGGATAAGCCCCTTCTTCGCACAGGCGTCCACACCCAAACCTCGTCGCCGTTATATAGCAGACTTGCCTGAGCAGAATGCTGCGCCGGCGCGAGGCTTTAATTTATTGCATACGATGTGGATTCGTGGTAGTTGACGAGTCTGCTCGGCGTCAAGGGGAAACTTCTCAGCGTCAGTAGAAAATTGGTCATCGGTTGTGCAAGGGAGCATGGCGTCGAGCATTGTCTGAACCTCCCTGCCGTAGACGAGGCGAAACGGAGTGAAACGTGTCTATTAAATTGCTGTATTATAAGCGAACGACACGGAAAGCAAGATCATGTCCCAAGTTTTGTGTTGAAGATTGACGTACACCGCCAGCATGTCTGCCATGGTCTTATTAAGCCGCTCTGCCCGCCATTTCGGCTGCGGTTGGTGAGCAATGGATTTACAATGCATCCTACTGGTGAGTTGAAAATTTTCGGCCAACATCAGGGAAGGAAAGGTGGCCATCGGTCGGTATCGTCTTTGGTCGGAGCGTCGTGCCAAAGTACAATCTGATTCACGAAGAAATCTGCAACCTCGGACGCTGGGCCCCGACGTAAGGCTTTGGCCTCGACGTATCGAGTCAGAGCGAATGGCAATGATGATACACAGGTTGCCACCCGAGGACAAATGGAAAGGGGCGAGATGGTTCATGCCTACCTGATCGAATGGGACACGCGATGATGCAATAGGTTTGAGCAGTCCCAGAGGCTTGAAGGCCGCGGCCTAACCGCGCTGGCATTGCCAAGAGCTCTGCACATAACGTTTAAAGAGATTGGCACGTTTGGATCAGTAGAACTGCTGGCGTATTGTGCATGCGTTAGAGACTATCCCAAATGGCCAGAGGTCGGTTCGTGGTGGCACTCCTTAAATAGGACCAGGGTTCTTCTTAAAGGGCACGCCTCGTTTCAGCGAAAACAACAGGTGTCCAGCAAAACATTTAAGTATGGTGGCTGGTTGACCTTCTATATATTTGGTGTGGGGTCACAGCACAGGGCCGGTGCGCTTCTGGGTTGACAAATCAGAAGAATGGATAGCTCCAAGGAAACAGATGCCGTCGTCCGTGTCGGGGGTTGAGGGTTCGACAGGCGCACGAGAGATCGTGTCGGCGTATTCATGCTTATGTCCAGATTTATTGACGGTTGTGAGGTAAAACTCCTGCAGGCGAACATTTCATCACGCCAGGCTACCAGATGGGTAACGCAGGTTGGCCAACGAACACAAGGAGTAGTGGTCAGTGACCACTTTGAAAGGGCGATCATAAATATAGGGGCGAAGTTTCGCAGCGTCCCAAATAATGGCGAGGTGTTCTTTTTTTGTCCTGGAATAGTTTATCTCGGCGCGCGACAGAGTGAGGCTGGCATAAGCGATGACTCGTTAAACGGCAGCTTGTCTTTGCACGAGAACCGCACAGAGGCCGATGTTGCGGGCACCGGTGTGTATTTCAGTGTCATCCCGCTCGTCAAAATTAGCAAGAGCAGGCTGCATCTCACGACCAGGCTGAGCTCGGCGAAAGCCATATCTTGCTTGTGGGTCGTAGCAAAAGGTGCGGCTTCGCGGGAGAGGCGAGTCAGCAGTCCAGCGAGATCAGCGAAATTTTCGACCAACCGCCAATAGTAACTATAGAGCCCGAGAAAGCGGCGAATAACTTTCTTGTCACGTGGGGTTGTAAATTCCGCAACTGCTGCAAACTTATCGGAGTTGGCATTTACGCCGGCGGCAATGAAGACTTGGACGAGAAATGTGAGCTCATGGAAGCCGAAGTGGCATTTTTGTGGCTTCTAGGTCAAGATAACTGCACAAAGGGCTTCGAGGACCGTCCGGAGGTGTTCAATATGTTCACTAAATGAGTCTGAAAACCACCCCGTCCTCCAAATAGACTAGGCAACACTGCCATTTAAGACCAGCGAGGACAGTGTCAGACATCCATTGAAATGTGGCAGGCGCAGAACAAATACAAAAAGATAGATTTTTAAACTCATAAACGCCGTCGGGAGTGAAGAAAACCGTCTTCTCACGGTCCCGTTCATCGACCTCAATTTGCCAGCAGCGCGCCGAAGGAATTTAAAAGTGTTGTGAATATGTAACAATGCCTAAATATCCTTCTTGGTGACTGCGTTCAACTTCCGCTAATGAATGCAAAACGCAGCACGCCGTATTTTTTTTAGCAAGGACGACCAGCGAGGACCGTGGGCTGTTGCAGCGTTGGATAACGCGATCTTCGAGTATCTCGTTAACTTGCGACTTAATGACTTCGCTCTGTGACCATACCGATAAGGGTGTTGACGGATTGGGTGTGCGTCAGCGAACGTGACGGTGTGGTGCTTGGTTATGGTAGTTTGACGCACTTTCGGCGAGCAGGCGAAGCACTCTCTGGATTCGAGCAGAAGTGCATACAACTGTTCCTCATGAGTGGCCAACAGCGTGGACCTGACGTTGAGACCGCCGAAGAACATGGGAGACTGCACTGTTTCCGAGGAGAAGCACTCAGAACAATCGAATATGCGTTCGGCAAATGCTACGATAGTGCTGCGAAAAAGGTGCCTATGTTTTTGCGTAAAACAGGTAGCAAGTACCTGTGACTGGCCATTGTTAAGGCGGATCAGACATGCACGCCTTACATCAGTTTAAAGAAAAGATTAGTTTCGCCGTTGGTGTCACAGTCCTGAAGTGTTTCACACTCGACTGTAATGAAGGCACTGGTTCGAGGAGGCAAGTTGACATTGTCCGCAGAAACAAGAAGCATCCGACTTGCCGCGGCGCATTGTTGAGGGCGAAAGCATCCTCAGTTGTACACATGACCTTACAATCACGAAGGTCAATAATCTCCCCAAATTCACGCAGAAAATCGACGCCCAAGATAAGGCCTAAATAACAATTATTCAGAACGAAACATCTGACCACAAAATTGGACTTCTGGATTTGAACTCGGGCGGTGCACATGCCGAGCGGTGGAATCAGATGAACGGCCGCCATGCAAACGTGTGGAAGCCCATTGTTTGAGAACTGTTTTGAAATTGGCGGCGATCTGGCTGCTTAGAATCGAAAATCAGCACCAGCATCAAATAAAACTCGACCGTAGTGACCATCGAAGATTACTGCTATGTCCAAGGAAAGCATCTTACGAATTTGACGCTCCGAAGGCGGTGATCGTTCGCAGGTGTCGTTTTCTGCAGGTCGTTCCAACGGTAATTCTACGGCGTTGCGTGTGCGATGTAATGGCGTCAGTGTGTCGGAGAGATTAGTAAACCACAGACGTCGTAATCTTCGATGCGTGGTCGTTGTGTGGAGTGAGCGTGGATGTGTCGGATTGATCGGTGACCACGAACTAGGTAACCGTCGATGCGTCGTGATGTCGTGACCGCGTCGATGGGGGTCTCCCGCACAAAGACGTCCAACTAGACGACCATCGAAGGTCACTGACGCCAGTTTTCCCACCGTAGGCAGGGCGACAGGGCCTGTGCTTGCCTGGTAAAACTCGCGGTAGATGATGAAAGACGACCCCTGGACAATGTGGATCGAGCCTGCGGCCGACGAGAGTGAAGTCAGCGCTGGTCTTCAAGGAAATCCGCGACGGTCCGGTTTCGTTCGACATAGCGGGGTCGATTGAATTCGGCGGAAAACCCCCCGACGCTCAGACGGCGGTACGGGCAGCGCCGATAGAGGTGACCTAGTTCACCGCAGTAAAAGGAAAAAGGCGCCCGCTGGAGGTGCGCCACACGTCAGCTTTCCATGCAGACAGTCGGGGATCTTCCAAGTATCGCAGCACAGGTGCAGGCGGCTGCTGCGCCTCAACTGCAGCGGGTACAAAGGACACCGAAGCAGCAGAAGGGCACCGCATGGATTCGGCGCAGGTGAGATGACGACATTTAGGTGATAGGAGGAGGAGATGGGCGAGGCTCGTCAGCAGGCAAGGGCAGCCGGAGCACTTGCAGCACCTCTTCTCAGATAACAGTCTCTATAGAGCTAGGAGCCGCGGGGGGTACTCCGTACAGCTGCTGGAATTTGTCATTTACAATCGAACAGATAATAATAATAATAATAACTTGTTTATTTCCATCAGTGATGGGGGAGACTGCGGATAAAAGCCGCTTGACAACAAGCGACTTGACTGAAGCCCGCAGCCTCCCTACAAAGCAGGCAGCGATAGGACAACAACAACAAAAAAGACCTCACAATACTAAGGTATCGGTGCTGTAATTTGGTAACTTACCGGAAACGCAGGAGGCGGCCGCGGTACATTCATACGCGGACGCTCTTTGCTGAAGCGTCTTTTCAATTGCGGAAGATTCTGCGAGAAACTCGGCGTCAGTTTTCGGAGGGCTTCGGACATCGCAGGCAAAAAGCTGCTCTTTGACGCAACGCATGAGGTGGCGCAGTTTTTTTTTTGTCCTCGGACATGACAGGGTGCGCGCACTTGACGAGGCTGTTCATGTCTTCGACATACGATGCGACATTCTTATTTGGAGCTGAACGCGAAATTGCAAAAGGCGTTCTGCCTGTTCGTGATGATCCGAGCTGCCGCCAGTTTCTTAGAGATGAGGCCCTATGTCAGTCCAGGAAGAGAAGTGCTCTTCGCGGTTTCCTAGATACGTCCGAGCACCGTAGTCAATACTCAAGAAGACGTTCCTGACTGGGGCGGCATAATCATTCTGGTCCAACGCGACACCTTGTTCGTAGTGCTGCAACCAGTCTTCCATCTCTTCAAAGGTGTCGCCGCGGAAGGACCTCAGGATAGATGGTTCTGGAGCTGGATGTAGGGTGTGGTCATGCCAGGCATTGGACTGGCACCGATTTGCTCCTTGGACATACCTGATGGTGAAAGCTCGGGTGGTAAACCTCGTAATATGCGGCTGACACGGTAAAATTGTGTCTCGACGGATATAGGGATAGAACTGCACCAAACCGTCGGGATACGGGACATGGGACCCAAAGTCCACCAGATTTGCCATGGTGTTGGCGACAAGAAAGAGACGCGAAAGATTGCGCCCACATTTTCATCATCACCGAGAGCTTGGCAGAGCGTCCTTCAGGAAGCCGGCGGACATTTACATCTTTCAAACTGAGCGCCACCTGGCAATATTAACACATACTGATTTCGTAAGAAGAATTTATTTGAGGACAGTTCACTTTTAAGGGAGACCAATGGTCGAATCGATTCAAGGCGTCTGCAGCCAGCTTTAAATTAGGAGGCCATGCTTGTGCTGGGCGCGCTAGTCGGCTCGTGCCGAGCTGACATTTGGCCCACCGTGGGCCAGCATTCTACCCAAGACAATTGGTAGGTAAGATTGGCTATTGACCAGGAAATTGCCTTTGGCTATTGATTGGCTGCCGGCCAATGCCACTTGGCAAGCAGCAAGATTCCCCTATATGGACCTCACGAGCTCCGAAGTTTGCACGAGTGGATTTATAAAAAGTGGTAGCTTTACGCTCCCGTTCAGGGAGAAGTCGTGGTCATCTTAGCCAAGAACGCACCACACTCGTGGACGTCTGAAAGTGTTTCATGTCCTCTTTGCTTGGCGTGGGAGCCCCTGCGTGCGGCTGTCACTGGGAAACCACCGCGATATAATCTACGCCGCTGCCTCAACAGATGGCGCGTAGAATTCAACAAATTTTTAATGCGCATCATCTAACCCGGAGGAAGTGCCCTTTGTGGCTTGCAAAAAGCAGGGCAAAAAACGATGGACGTATCAAGAACCGGCACCACAAGCGCTGGCTCCGAACTGATCGTTTACTCACAAAACGCAAAATTAGCAAATGCTTAAAAAATAACAAGAGAAGAATTCTACGAGGCAAAATCAATATATTAAAACTGCCTTTCACGCAGAACTGATAGGTCACTAACACATGTGCGCTCGCTCTTACAGATAGTTGGGTCTCTGACGTCTCCCGTGGTGATTGATTAGGATGCTGAAAAAAGTTGTGGCTCAGTCAAGAAAGGCCTCACACAACTGCTGTTCTTCGCTGCATGTGAAGAATACATTTTTTTCGAAGACAGCGCACGATCTTGCGACCGTAAATTCAAGCATCGGACAATTTGTCCGGTATACAAACTACCGCAAGAGAGCGGAAGGTATGTAGACCACCGCTTTTTCGCAGCTGACATACTGGTTTACACGGCTTACTGCACATCATTATCTAGCCGTGTGCCGACCAAAGCAGAGATTCTGGCAAGTTTTTTCTGGGGCCGAAAAATATATTATTGGCACAGTATCTATTGCCAATATATTTATGTAATGAAAGAAAAGTTGAACAAGCGAGAAAACAGCTACTTTTTCGTTTTTATTTCCCCTTAAGCAACTGTGGGTATAAACTTTCGGTATTTTCAAGTTTCTTAATCATTTTTGGAGGTCGGTGAAGCCACTTTTAAGTTTTTAGTCAGGGCATTCCAAAATTGTGAAATGTGGCACTTCTGAAACTTGTCTGGGATGATCTTTCGACAAGTTATGCACTGACCTAATGAACGGCAGTTTCTGTGAGCAATTTGGCAGATTAAGATTGGCAGGTTTTCTCGAGGGCGTCGCGTCCCTCGCCTGCATTAAGGTGCTAAGGAAAGTTGAAGATACCAAGAGGTTATCAGCAACAATAGCGAAGAATGAAAGAAAAAGAAGTATGTAGCGATTTTTCCCAATGTTCATCGTTTTTCTCGTCGACTTAAAAATGTCGGTAATAGGTAGTGTCAAAGAATTTTTCGGCCCTAAAGTTTGGCAGATTCTGTGCTAATGTCCGCACACGCTCTGGTAGTGGTGCGCGCGGCAGGGCGGCGGGATGTGCAGTGAAGCGTGCAAACCAGTATGTCCCTTAGAAAAAGCTGTGGTCTGCGAAATTCCGTTCTTTAATGGCAGTTCGTATATGAAGAAACTGGACGATGATTAGATTTATGGTGGCAGCATCATAAGCGATTTTTCAAAAAATGAAAAAGCCTTCTTCAAATGAAGCGAAGCATTGCAGTGAAAGCAGTGGGCGTGAGCTTATTCTTTACCAATCAACAGTTTTGTTCGGCAGCCTAATTAATTACGAAGGGAAGTGTCGGAGGCCTATCATATCTGTAAGAACGAGCACACATGTGTTAGTGACCCATCAGTTGCCTTGCATAAAAAGTTTTCATGCCTAGAACGCGCCTGACAGATTTTTTCTCTTTCGTTGTTTTGTGAGTATGCAATTATTCTGCACTTTGTTATTTAGCAATCAGTTGCGAGTCTGTGCTTGCGGTGTCTGTTCTTTCTGCCTCCGTCGTCTTTTGCGCTTTTTTTTTCAAGATGTGGTACAAGCAAGCTCAAATGCCAGCTCAAACACCTTTGTGATCATCTGATTGCGTGTGTAGTGCACTGAGTACTAATAGCTGTGTTTTTATAGAAGCAATATTATATGCGCGAGCTGAACTGTGGAAGATTTCAAAGTCAAGAACGTGGAAACATCGATTAATGACTGTGATAACTGTGAGAACGTGAACGAATAAAAGAGATGTCTGCGAAGGGACACCGCTTAAGGGAGCCATTAACGCTGATGCTTCATACCCTTATAGGCACAGTTATAGTGGCCAATTTTAATGTCACGCTAGAGAGGGCGCCCCTGGGCGTCTTTTTGAATTAGTCAGGAAGGATATATGACATCTACAGGTGACGACAAAAAAGAGGACGAGGTCGAAAACGTGGCTTCTAACTTCCATGGTATCCTGGATTTCTCTTCAAAATCAGGAGAAAATTTGAAGCACGCGTTATCTTTCTGTTGTTGCTGGACTCTGTGTGCTAGTTTTCATCATGGTAGTTTTTTGCTTTGCTCTGCAATTTATTTATGTGTCTTAACTATCAAACAAGTAAAATTTGTTTCTTTGCCGCAGCCCTTCGCGCTTTGTGCATGCTCCAGGCCCGAGCTCCGCACACTTGTTGCGTTAATTAAAACAGTGTCCTTGCTTCACGAGCCAGGGCAGAAATATGCTATGAGATGTCCTTAAATAGTAGCATATCACACGCGACTTTTTTCCCTAAAGCTTTGATAGTAGATAAGGTTTCACTTTACAGTTTCCTTACTCGGTCGATGCTGAGTTTTTTGACCGACCTTCTACTTCCTACCAATCCCTCTTGTGACCTGAGTGATTCCTAAATTTAACCTCTGAGTCGTTTCGTTACAATTGCAGATGTTATGCTCAGGTCGGGGTGAAAAAAAAGTTTGGCGTTGCGTTACGCGATCCTGATATTCTGCTTAGAGTAATTAACTTCAACAGCGCTCCAGATCAAGATATTTATTGTGTCCCTTTTTGCGCTCCCCACGGCTACTAATCCACGTGAAACCTGGAGTCATAATATTTTCTTTGCTTAGGATAATATTTTATAACAATGGTGTTGAAAGATCGGTCGATAAAACACAACGCTTCTTGTAGTACTCTTACAGTGACGAAAACCAAGCTTCACAAGTTTATTGTAGGAATTATGAGATAAAATACACACTTCGTGTGCGGTTCAAGATAACGAAGAAACAAAAAGAGTAACCATACCGTTTCTTAAAGTTGCAAACAGGCTGTTAGGTTGAGGTCGTTCACCAGGCACATTGTTCTCCAGAAAGGAAGTTGAATAAAAGATTCCGGTGTACGGTGTTTGATCCCTATAAGCAGTGATTCCATTTTATTTAGCAAGCGCGTAGACGTCCTAGCCAAAAAACAAATCAAGGGGGGGGGGGCACTCAGGTAGCAAACCGTGGAGATTTTTCTGCTTAATAAAGGAATAATACCAAGCACATCAGGGCTCCTTGACACTTTTGAGAAAGTGGTTGAAACTTTGGTTCATGCTATGAAAATAACGAGAGATAATTAAATTTCTATTTGTTCATCAATTAACGAAAGCGCTTCTTTTTTTTACATGCATAAAATGGTTTTGTGTTATATAAATATATATTGTGAAAGGAGAGCGCAAACACCAATAATCATAGTGAATGCGCAGTTGAAGGTTTCAGTTGAAAAATACATTCCTGTACCACATCATTGATCACTTCGTGATTGCTACTTATTCAGGAGCTCCTTATGGAGCAGTTATGCAGAAAAGTGTGAGGGATGTGGATCTTCGTACAAAATATTTTGCGGTGCGGCCAGGCATAACACGCCAATGAATTGCGTATGAGCACGAGGAGACGCGTATTTGCAATTTTTTACAATAATGCCTTCTGATAGAGAGATAATTTTTTCCACCAATCGACATCCCGCAGGCTTTTGTGCACAAGTCCACATATAGGGATGAGCGGGTTTCGACATAAAAAACTGCAGTGAATTGTCGGTGGCGCATATAGTACCAAAAATAAAAGAGTTACCGGGTTTGTTGGATTTAGTTTTGTTGTTTGTTTTAATTTTTCGTTGAAGGAGTGTCTATTGATTCCGAGACGAGACTTCCAAATTTCTGTAGCCTGAGTGCGTGTTTAGCGTCAACGTGAACGTTAGCAAAAGCACAGAATTCGGTGTTGTGGCAGTGTGCCCATGTTATTAATAGCACGCCACAGCGTTCCCTTTGTTTTCTGAGTTCCGAAATAGACGCTTTATCTTCGTATGAAGTACATCACGTTGCCTTCATTTGTAACTCTTTTATACTGTTTTTGGGCACCCTACTACGGAGAAATCTGTAAGGCACTGTATAACAAACATGCAATGGTTAATTATCTTTTGTAATGTTCACTTTGGTTGTGGTTAGTTTTGATCTCTGGAGATTTTGTTATTAAACATAAAATACAATTATAACCGCGCCATATGAAAAAGGCGTGCATGTACAAGTGCAGGGACGAATTGGAAGGAGGTCTCAGAGAGAAATATTTAAGAACAGCTATCCGAGACTTTCCGTTCAATATCGTCTCCAGCGGCAGTAAAGTTTTCTGCATCAGTTCTTTAACAATGCTATTGAAAGGGGAATATATATATTTGGCATAAAATCTGGTAATTTCTCAGATAGGTGTGAAGGAGGTTTCTTGAGAAAGAATGGGTTTCATGCCGCCAGTTTTCAGAGCAAGAAATGGACGCCGTTCTTTCCTACCAGATCTATACGTTTTTGAATAGTTAGTTCATAATAATATCTCTAAATTTAAGATATTTTCGCAAATATAAAAAGCTTATATTTGAATCAGAGCACCTCGTGAACATTTCAATACACAAGTAGGAAGTACTCAATTAACACAAGCCCAATCTCGTGGAAGCACATTCAGCGACCAATGAGGGGTGCTGTAACTGCAAATTCATTCGGCAGAAGTGCAGTTCAAGGAATATGCTTCATCATCGTGAGCTTATAGTACATTTGAACCCAATATTTACGGCCGCAGAAATACGAACACTCGATTATTAAAAACGAGTGTGAGGCTGCCAAGAAATTGTGCATCAAAAGGGAATCACAACACGTCTCAGGAACTAAAAAACAACTCTGGCCACGCTACTCGATTATGTCGAACTCGAAGGCGCCTTAAACTCTCCCCAGTAACGGGATAACTCGCTGTTACACTAAACCGCGGAGGCCGTGGGGTGTCTTTAAGCCTCTGCGATACCACCCGGTAAGATAATGTCGATTCGCAAAAGTAAAATTCGAGATCACTGCGCCTACCCGCATTGAAAGAATGCGAAAGCGTTTACGCCTCTTCGACACTGGTCGCCTATAAAATTTGGCGTCATGGTAGTTTTCTCGTTCGCTTGATAGATTGGTTATCGATTAACTCTGAATATACCCTCGTTTCATCCCGGCAACAATTTAGAGTTTTAAAATTTTCCGCACACTCAATAGATACCCGTCCAGTACATTTACCAATCCATTAATTTTTGCTTCTCAATAATTACCTATATACCTCGAATTTATCTTTTTTTTCGTAAATCTTGATTATGTATTGATCACTTACCAGTGATCGCGTGATTGCCCAGTTCGATTTCTCGAACTTGGCGCCATGCCTTAGCTCCGTCGACATTTTCGGTCTTTCATATTTGACGCTACTCTGTAGCTCTACTTATTTCCGCCGTGTTATAAATTCACAGCACTTTTGATCCGGCCCCGCCTACATTTTGGACATCTTTGGCTATAATTATTTTGCTATTCATCCGATCTCGAATTTTGTTTCGGGCAGCATTCTCCCAAAATCTCTTTAAATTAAAACCGCTCGTTTGACGCTACCTCTTCTGAGTTGCCCACAACTGCTGCCGACACATTTTGCGGACACGATGCCCCCCGACATAGCCTAGTAAGCTTTCGCTTTATTAAAAGATGGTCATTGAAACTTTAGGCATATGCAAGCTAAGCGCCCGCCGGTGATCTCTAAGGTTATCATTAGTCTGCTTGTGCGCCGGCTAGCTGGTGGAAGCCTGTGAACTTAAAGCAGAAGCGGGCTAGGCGTGAGAGCTGATGTTCATGGTCGTGGATCAACTAGCAGCAGAAGTTTTGAAAAGCTTGATGTCATGACGGTCACATGGCGCACGTCGCCTGTGCGTCTGGTCTCACCTTTTGCGTGGTTACCACATGCAGGCAGAGCACGATAGCAAAGAATGCGACTGATACACTCTTCGCGCACGTGTGCTACGTTATTTTCGTCGTTGCATGTGCGCAGGAATGGTAGATAACGGTTTAAAAGACACTGCAATCAGACGCGTGCAGATTTTTAGCAACCGGTCATTGATGCATAGTTGGCCGGTTTTTGCCTTAGATAACTACGTTTTTTCATTGATACCGGATGACATCGCCGACCTGTACTCTACCGAAAACGTTATACGCAAAAGATGAGCACTTTCCCGCATTACATATCTGATTATTGTGGCCGACCTGCAACAAGCTGCCGTGGATGCTTCAATCGCGGTAATTTTTTCGCCTCCCTACAGCAGATTTTTGGCAGAGAAGATCTCGGCGAGAGAACATGACTGCCGTGGAGAGCCTGAAAAGCGCAGTGGTAAGGCCTGCTTTCAAGAAATAGACGAGCATGATGCAGTTTTTGAGAAGAGAGCACCACTTTTGTCTGGCTTAATATTCTTGGCTGCAATGCAAACAGTTCACTTTTTACGAGCATCGAATACAAAGTACGTAATTCGCGTGACCGTCAGGATCGTTAAAAGCAAGCCAGACTGTACTACCTTCGTAGTCACTGTAAGAAATTCAGGAATGCATTTATAACAGGGAAACTGAGAAATTGCTATGGTCAGTGGTTGAAGTTATGTTACGTACCATTTTTCGTTCTTGATGTAATGACTTGAATATTTCATGCCTTGGTTAGCAATTTGCTCGATATCGAAGTAGACGCAGCTTTTGTTTTTCGTATGCGGGCTTATATAATTGAACCCGAAAAGCCAATAAAAATCTCCTTGGATGGTGATGTCATTAAATGCCTGAAAAATATTAAAGATATTAAGTTATGCGTAATAGCAAATAATACAGGAGTATACAGTATCATCCCCTACGCCCACGTAAGCAAAAATCTATATATATTCATTGTATTGTGACGACATTCATGTATATGTAAAAACCAAATCGTGAAAGGGCTGTAACATGCATTCATGCAAAAAAGTACTAAACCAATGCACTGCAATGAATGTGGTATTCAGCATAAAATTCAAGACCATATAAAGAACGTGGGTCTAACAAATTTGACAAATAAATACCAAAAGGCGGTAGTCAGGAGCCAGGGAGTTAATGAAACAAAACAAAAGATGACTAAGAGCTTCCTGATCTCCACCGTTGAGTACGTGTAGCTTTGAAAGGTGTGAAATGTCGCTTTTTATTCAACCTGACAAGTTCCTTGGCTTCGTTGAACGTGCAGTCTTTCAAAATTTTCGTGAGAAAAGGCCTCCCTTTAACCTATTTTATTTAACCTACTATCTAGAGCAACAGTTTGACACTTTAGAGGAATATCGACTGCAAAGCAAAACCATTCATTGCTTCGTAAATCTCATCATCAACGGCTTCAAAGAGAGAGCAGGTAAATTGCTACATTAAAGAAGGGTTATTTAGTTCACTGCTCTGAGCATGTTGCAAGCCCCATTATAACAAATACAGTCATACGGTCTTCTACAATACTTATAATTTGCATGAATTTTTCCTCAGGCGGCTTTGCTCTTTGCATTAGATATTATAAGATGAGTACCAGTATTCAGAATTTACGCTCAACTGAATAAGTGAGCAACTAGAACAAGTTTTAAATGGTAGAAAGGACACAAAATCTAACGAATGGGAAAATGCAATAATGTAGTTCTATACCCTGTTTTCTCATTCCTTATTTGTCCATAGCGTTCAAGTTTAGTTATTCGCAGACAGCGCACCGACCTTCAGGAATGAAAGTGTTTGGGGTAGCGTTTACATTGATGAATACAGAGAGATAGGCTTATGATGCAGTCATCAGTCATAAGCAACCTAGCTCAAATCAGCGAGAGTAAATCCTGTTAGGCCGGGTGTTCAAAGCGAAAAATTAATAGCCAGTTGTGCTCATGCCAACAGAGTTTATTACGAGACAATTTGAACTTAGTAGCAGGCGGCGTTGAGTGAAGCAGTCTTTCAACTTTAGAAAGTTTACGAGGATAAGAGGGGCCGCCGCTGGCACAAATCGATGATAATTACAGCGCAAAATGATTTTGTCCTCTGGTGCACGTAGCGGCAGTGATAATATTTACGGTCTTGAAAGAATCATAAATAGCTTCACTTTTTTTTTTATTGCCGCTGGATACAGCGGCTCCCAGGTTTGCTATGAATTCAAATGTCGCATCTCGTAGCTATTGATTTTATTCCATCATTAATGTCTCACCGTAACCGGTGCTCCAAACTAAACCTCCGTCCCATCTTTCTACCTTGTGTTGTGTCTGTTTTCGCGCCTGTAACCAAGAAGATGTACAGTTACCAACTTGCCCCGCAAGACGTTCTTTTTAACCTTCACTTTTGTGGTTTCCCAAAGATTTTTTCCTTGTTTAGTGTTTCTTCAAGGAAATAGAAACGTAATCCTTTATTCTTTTTATTAGTGGGTATATGACGCCTTAGATATCACCCTTTCTTGCGCTTGGTGACTACAGCTCAGAGCGAAATGAAGTGGCTTGTATGGATGCGCGAGAGCACTGCCTCACGAATACTACTCAACTGCGGGAAGCAAAAGCACCAGTTACATAGTTCACTGTTGAAAATTTATGAAGCTGCCGGCGTGGTATAGAGTAAACAATATAGACTCTCGAAACCTCAATAATCTAAGCAACTGGTCTAAAACGGCGAAAAAAATCGAATATGGAAGTTCTGCTTCGACAAAAGAACGGCGGAATTAGGGTAATATTTAAAGGGTAATATTTAAGCAATTTTAGACGAGCTCAGTGCTTCGAATTTGAAGGCTTTTCAAAATGAACTAAGTGCGCAGATATGCACCTACAATGACATAACTTGTGAACTCAGTTCCAGGCCGTAATGTGCTTTTTTTGTTCACTTCCATAACGAAGTTTGTCACAGGAAGGCTTCCGTTGCTTGCATATTCGCCATCGCCGCTCGACAGGCATAAAGCGCATCGCAGAAGTGGTATGACGACGAGCTTTCATTTAGCGCATTAAAAACAACCTGTGCTGCCCTTTTTGATTGCCACCTTGAAGCAATGGATTCAGAACCGATTCAGCAACGGCTGCATATGAACAATTTTGCTAATGTGGTGCAGGACTGTAAACTAACTCTGCCACTTCGTTTGTTCTTTCTTTGAGCGGTGAGTTTTTAAGTATGTGGCATCGCAACATTGGGAAGGAAATGTTCAGGGGATATTGTACGGGCATGAACTCCCAAAGAAGCAGCAATTCAAGATTCGAGGAATGTTGTTATTGCAAAGTTCCTATAGGGCTCATGCACCGCCTGTAGCAAAGAACAGTGTAGTTTGTCCTTGCGGATGCCGTCACCTAGCGGCCATAAGTATAAACACTGAGGCAGCCAAGAAGTGCTCTGGCTATAAGAACCGGCCTCCGCTTTTTTTAACGTTATTGTCACCCAGGGCTGCACTTATCTGAGAAGTGGTTAGTGGTTTGATTTGTGAGGGCCAACATCACCAACAGACTCATGCTATGAGGAATGTAATAGTGGAAGGCTTCGAAAAGCTTCGACCACCTGGTGTTCTTTAACCTGCGCTTACATCGCACACTACACTGTCCTCTAGAATTTTGCCTCCATGTAAATTCGGCCGCCGCGGCCAGGATCGAACCCACGTATTTTAGGTCAGGCGCGGCCGCACATATTTAATGGCTTCCTGCCACTTCTGTGACGCTGCAATAGCAACGAATTGAAAGAGGAAGAAGAATAAACGCCCGGAAATGCTGCATAAGGAGTGTCTTCGTGGAGAAGAAGGCCCAGACGCTAATCTACACCGGGGATAAGTGACGAGATGTTTTAATTCTTGAGAATGCAATTTCCAGTGATGGGTGGGTTCATGCAGATTGGATAATTCAATCCGGGTGTTTCGTGACTTTCCACTAGTGAGTGTGCGTGTTGCGTTTATTCCGATACACACTCATTATAGTACAAGTGTCTAGTCAGTTCTAAGGAATACTGAAAGAGTTGGACTAGCCAGTCCAGTAATTAGTAATCACGTGCGTGATGCGTGGTTCGTGATGCAAAGCGGCTTGGGGGCGGGGTTGTAAGCACGTGCATTGAAACCGACGACAACATCGTTATTTCACACAATGTGTTGCTGAGAGAAGTGCATTTCCGCTCTGTGTAGCTTTCTTCATAAACTTCTTACTCCTGGACTTCTTTGTTCGAACCAGCGTTGTAGGGGAGACTGCTACCCTTATAGAGGCTAACCACGCGACACGGCGACATCTGGTGTGGTTTTCTTCTGTCGAGAAAGAGATTCGTCTTGTCTAAAGGTACGCAAAAAATTATAATCATTACCATTAAGTATCAGTGATTAAGGTCGTTTTACACTGCTATGCGCGAGGTATGCTATCAAATTATAGGGTGATACCAAGAGGAAAATGTGTGTACCACGTTTTCCTAGAGAACTTGCAGTTGAGTTATATCTAAGCGCATGATAACGGACATACATAATAGAATACGGAGACTACGGACACGCCAAAAACAGCTGAGGTAGCCTAAAACTGGGAAAAAGGAAAGTGGCATAGGCAGAACTCGAATGTACGGAAAAAATGATTCCCATGTTGAAGACCTCAAAGCAGCCAAGTAACCTACTATTTTTCCGGCCCATTTCCCTACTGAGTTGTACTGGTAAAAGTATGGAGCGTACGATCAACAGGCGCCTAACATGGTTTGTCGAAAGCCACAATGAGTACCCCCAAGAAATGGACAGGTTTCGTCAACACAGACCTGCAATTGACAATATCATTGCCTTCGTCACGTCACTAGAGAAAACCTACATGCTAGGCGCATCCAGTTGCTGTTTTGTCGACGTCAGGGGCTGCTTTTGATTCTGTTTTCCACTATGCCATTCTCGCAACCTTGCACAGTCCGAATTTGGAGGCAAGCTACGCAAGTGGATCGAAAAATATTTAAAAGGGCGACGAATTTCTTTGAGCCCCCAGACGGCCCAACACTGTCTCATGCATTACAGAAGGGTGCACCATAGGTTGCTGTTCTCATCCCCTGTTGTTTAATATCAATCGAAATGCAATAACACGAAACCGAAGAAAAGTACACATCACGTTTTATGGAGAAAATAACTGCATCTGGAGAGGATCCAGATCGCCGCCCGCGGTCTCGCAGCAACGTTTTCAGAAAGCGTTACTAAATACGTCCACGTACAGTAGTTGACTCCCCGAGGACTTCATTTTATCCGGAAAAAAGTGTTGTCGTGGTATTCACTGGAAAAAAATGCCGAAACACCCGCTCCTTCTTTGTGGAAAGCCACTAGCCTACGAACGAACCCAACGATTCCGCGCTGTTGTTATCAGCAGACACCCCTCTTAGACACCTCTCGTTAAAAACACTCCCTGGGAGAATGGCAGGAGCATGACAAATCTTCAAATTTATGGCAGGAACATGTTGGGAATACTTTTTTTGCTCTATGGTTCGCCTTCATAATGCCTATGTTAACAGTATCTTGCGATAGAGTTTGCCAATTTTGCGGGAAATGTCTCCAAAAAGTAAGAGGACGCTGTAGGCAGCGCGGAACAAATGCCTGCGGTTCTGTCTCGGCATTCCGGAACAGCTCCTTCACCCTCGGAGCAGTTAGAAGCAAGATGTATACCGCAGCAAGTCACTGCCGCACAGGTAAGGATTCTGACTCCTCTACGTCATGTACTTCAAGGAAATAAACACTTCCTGCGCCCAGTCCGTGTAACCCACAGAAATTCTGCCTTTGGTAAAGCTGTGCAGCAATGTCACCTTTTTGCCATCAGTCAGTCATGTAAACTACTGGTTACAGCTTTCACCTCCTTGGAGACTCCCACCTTTTGAAATCAATCAGTTTATACGGGGTGTCATAGCGATCAATAACATGCCGCAGGCTGCGCTGATACAGGCTGCTATGATCTACTTAGCTGAGCAGTATTCGCAAGACACACACACCTTCAATGATGGCTCAACGTCCTCACGCCTGCTCATCATGCGGCCGTTGTGTGCATTCATCAGACCAAATGCTTCCATGGTGCCTACAGCGTACGATTTGCTCCACCACAGCAGAGCTATACGGTAAAAAAGAAGCTGTCTCCTATAACTTGCGCCTAACCCAGGACGCTGGATAATCTTCTCGGACTCCCAAGGAATACTGCAGAACTCTTCCAACCTACCGAAGAGAAGAGGTCTTCGGCCAATATCTCATGACACCAGATACTTGCACCATTCTTCGGTTGCTGACGGACGCTGTACAATTTTTCAATGGATTCTACCTCACTGCGGCATCTTGGCCGAGACAGCCGACGAAGCGGCCCACAAAGGCTTACAGCGTCGTAACTATAGGCGCATCTTCATGAAATCAGATGCATCCCAACTCGCCAAATGATGTACCCAGGATGAAAAGAAGTGCCTCCGGGACATGCCAAGTCAGCGTCACCCCTTTCTTCATTCAATCGACCCACAGCTGAAATCAAGTCTACCACTTGGGCTTCCGCGTCAACAAACAATTTAACATCGTTTCCGTTTTAATGCTGCACTTACAAACAGTCTACGATACCGTTTGAAGCAAGCAGGCAGTCCGTATTGTGGCAACTGCGGGTCAATTGAGACTGCACTTCATATCCTCTTCGAATGTCCACGGTACGCCAAAGAACGTGCGCACTATGAACAATGCATGCAGTTCGTTAACCAAATGTCAATCACAGCGCAATGTATATTAGGTCCTATAGGCTGCTATAGTCAGCAGCGACGTGCAATAAAATTGTAATTCGAATATTTAAACACCATTGGTAATTTAGACAAACTCTAAATTGCCCTAAGACCTGATCACCCCGCTGTACATGCCAAGAACTTGACTTCAGTCTCGTCCAAGGAAGCCATTATGCAATGAACTATTGCGTTACAACCATTTTGAACGATTGCACTCTTTTCTAGCACCCTTCTTCCAACATCCCTCCGCCATTCCCTGTCTTACCGCAGAGTAGCATGTAAGCGAATATTCACGGCGGCTAAAATATTTTTTCATTAAAGACCTCTCTTTCTGGATAAGATAGTAAAATTATCCGAGGAATTGTGCACAAATCTCTGCAGTAGACAGTGCAATCATATCAGTGAAAGGAAGGAGTAGTACATAGCAACTGGACATTATTTCTGTAACGAAAGAAGAAGTAAATAAAGCCTTAGTGACAATGAAAAATGTAGAAATCACCTTAACAACACAGTAACAGCAGATCCGTTGACGGATAACGCGGAGTTTGTTCCAGGAAATCTAGCCACCCTGTATACGCAATGCCTTGTGACGTAGAGCGTACCGGAATTTCGTAAGAACGCTAATATCATCACAGTCCACAAGAGACCAGACGTGAAAGAAATTTACTTTAGGATTGATCAACTTACTGTCCTTTGCCTCAAAGGTATATACAAGGTGATCGCTAGATGAGTCAGGAGAAGCTTGCACTTTAACCAGCCAAACTCGAAGGCATGCTTTCGTAAAGGCTATTTTACAATCGCCTTCATTTACATTGTCAATTAGGTGAAAGAGAAATGCACAGTATATAATGAACAAGCGTTTCTAATTGTTCAATAAAGATTTTTGCTTGGAACAGGCGTGAGAAATACAACAGTGCGCTTTGTGCCTGTGGATTCTACATCCTGGCGGACGATATATACTTGATCCAGCTCAATGAATAAAAGATGAATATCCTAATGTTAATAATGGACATTTAAAATTTTCCGGTTTAGGGGCGGAGGTTACATGGTGAAATTGAAGGCTGGCAAGATTGAAGTTGAGCCAACAAAGCAGCTCAGCGTGCCTGCACTACCACAGGACGATATGGCCGCAGTCAACGAACAAATCGCACGTCTTTTAGCGGAGGTCATCAAGCTCCGGCAAGACCGTGAACTGCTCGCTCGACGTAGACGGGCAGCGGAATCATCCGCCACATCTGTCAATGGCGCAGCAACACCGCCTTCCTGTCGCCCACCAGTGTCATTGCCTGCCCCCTCTTCCCAGATTACCGCAATGCCACTGGACAACTCTGCGACTTCTTTGCTCCGGCTTATGGTCAACCAGTTGTCCAACCTGACGTCCGTGATTCTACAGCGCTTGGGCTATTAACTAGAAATGGCAAGTTCCAGTCGTGCTGGTTTGGTGCAGTGGAACTGCAGAGGCATTTGCACGAAGATGGGAGAGATCAAGACCAGACTACAAATTCACAAGCTCCAGGTATGGGCCATGTTGCTACAGGAAACAAACGCGTTGCCGTCGATTTCAGGCTTCAGTGCCTACATGTCTCCTTAAATGATAGACCGTCGTGTACAAACTGCTGCTCCCCCGGGAAAGGCGAGGAACGGCGGCAGTGTATGTGGACTCACGTTTTCCGCATGTACGCCTTGCTCTCGAAAACTTGTGCACGTCGTACAAAGAGGTAGTAGCACTGGTTGCGAAATTTAAGAAGGGAACCGTTGTAGTCGTTTCATTTTACGTTAGACCAGTCTGTGGTGCTTCCTCCCGTATTATTATTGGCTGGTTAACAAGTGTCCGTTGGCAGTATCCAGGGTGTCCGATGTTAGTCGGAGGCGACTTTAACGTTCCTCACCAGGACTGGGGGTACCCCACTTCGACCCTCATGGCAGGCGTGTGCAGGACGCCTACACGGATGCCCAATTTGTGCTGCTCAGCCATTCTGGGACAGCAACACTGCCAGTGCGTCAATCTCGCAGTGCTTCCTATGCTCCAGACTTGACGTGGTGGTCGGGTCCGAGTGCTTCCTCCTGGCACATGGAGCCATACTGCTGGGGAAGTGATCATCACCATATCATCATCGGCCTTCCAACCTCACTATTCCGACCTCTACGCTACAAATGTTCTCTGATCAACTGGGACAATTTTCACTCCTCTGTGAACAATCTCTCCTCAGACTCTTCACCAATCATTTTTGAGTGCATAAAAACAGCGCTCAACAGTGCTACAACTACCACCTGGACTGATGTTGGTCGACAGCCACGAGACCTCGGCCTTCTTAACTTGTAGGCGGCACGCCGTCAAGCCGAGTTGGCTGCTACGCGAGACCATTCTTCGTCGCAGGCACGTACACTGTTGCACTATCTTACAGCTAAGGCACGCAAATATGAACGCGACCTCTCTTGATGGCAGTGGCATGCTCTCTGGCGAACATTCCGTACAAGCGAACGCGGTCGCCGTTCGACTGACGCAGCAGCAACCGCATGCTTCGCGGCTATCTTGTCGCCAGAGGATTTCGCCAAAGAAGCAGCGCGAAAGTTTTTCCCAAAATACGATGTTGTGCCTTCTTCAGCCGCTAGTTTAAATATGGCAGGCATCCCAGCGCATGCATATCAAATGCCGTCTTATGTCGACGTAGATGAAACTGCGTGTCCATTCTGTATGCCTGAGTTGCTATCTGCAATATATGTTGCGAAACGGAAAACAGCGCCCCCCCCCTGAAAATATTCAGTATGAGGTCTACAAGAACCTGAGTAGCGCTGCACTCTCTCAGCTACTAGGCCCCATAAAGAAGGTATGGTTGGATGGCGTAGTGCCCGAGAGCTATCCTATCCCGAAACCAGGAAAGGCTCCGACGGACATTGCCAACTTGCGAACTATCTCTTTAACGCCTACACTGTGCAAGCTGGCGGAGAAAATGCTAGCCACACGATTGTCATGGTGGCTAGAGCAGCACGGTTTTTATAACCCAGCAGAAATCGGCTTTCGTCCATATATTAGTACAGAGGATGGGTTGGCTGTCTTGGCATCTGCAGTTTTGTTATCTACCCGCAGCCTCAATGTGCGGAGCGTTTTAGAAATGACCGTTGAAAAGGCATATGACAACATCAGTCATGCAGCCATTCTGAACTCCATTGACATGCTTCATCTTCCTTCGAGAGTGCGTAGTATGGTGGAATCATTTTTGGAAGGCAGAAAATTTGCAATACACCTCAGCGGCGAAGCGCTCGGGTCATTTGTTCCTCTATGCGGCGTGCCACAGGGATCAGTATTGTCGCAGACGTTAATATTGCATTCATCCCGCTGGCTTGGCGCTTACATGACATCCGTGACATAAAATTTCTTCAGTACGCTGACGACATCACGGAGTGGAGCACTCACCAAGATCTCAATGCTCAGGAGACTGCCCTTCAATCTTCCTTGGATGTTACCTGTAATTACGCATCATCCATCGGACTTCAGCTATCCGTGCATAAAACAACATACACGTCAGTCGCCAACAGCTGGGGACGCCGTAGGCTTGCAGCAAGTCCAATCCGTCTTTGTCTATCAGGCGCCCCACTACAGGAAAGTCCGAGTGTAAAAATCCTTGGCTTTATGATTCACCAATCAGGATCAGCGACTGCATGGCTTTCGGAGGAAAAAGGCAGGTTATTCAGACTTTGGATTTCATTAGAAGAATTGCTCCTAAAGCTGGTGGCGCAGGCTCGTTCGTTGCACCGCAATTAGTGAGGAGAGTTCTGCAGCCAAGTATTGTTTATCGAGCCCAGTTTCAACATCTTACAAGAGCCCAATGGGCGCATTGAAGCCGTGAACCGAGAAGCTATGAGGACCATTACGTGCCTTCCACGCATCACACCGGTCATAGCTTTAACAAGAGAATGCGCAGTTCAATACCATTGATGAGCTGGTGCAGCAGCGCCGTGAAGTGCGCCGCCTTAAGGCCAGTCTATCGCACTCCACGCATGCACTGAGGACTTATGCAACGTCACACACCTATCTTTTAGCTGCCAACATCAGTTCTTCCCCCATGGAAGTTTGTACAGATCAGCGACCACAAGCCAACAGATAATCGCAGGCCGACATCTGCTAATTCTGCATCTTTGCTTCGCCAGAAATTTAAAGAACAAGATGCTTGCCTGCCTGAAGGATCCATTGTTGTCTACGTAGACGCAAGCATACAAGACTGCAATGCAACAACAGCTACCTACTGCCCGTGCAAAGCTGCGCTGAAACAAACCTCTTGGTTTCAGATTAAGGAACCTCCTTCGTAATTCTGTGCTGAGCTCGTTGCAGTTCAAGAACCACTCTGCTCCGTGGCCGCCTTAATTATGCTCCCTGCGGGTCGCGTTGTCATCCGCACTGACGCCCTTCAAGTTGTTCGGTTCATACGACGTGTAAGCCGCTGTCGAACGATATGTCAGGACAGCCACCGGCTCGCGGCAGGCATCCCGCAGCCAGTACGTATTGAGTGGGTCCCACGGGATATGCTGACCTATCAAAGCCAGGCAGATTTAGCGACCCGCCTTGCGAATACAAACTCATCACCGCCTTGGCTCCTTCAATTGGACAATTTTACCTTCCTTTCATCAAGAAAAGAACTCCTCCGGCGCCGCACAGGTGCTCTCATCCCTCCGTGTGCGGTAACCCTCTCCCGCGGTCTTACCCGTGCAGAGGAGGTTGCGCTTAGGAGGATCTGGGTCGGGGTTGCCCTCATACCAGCCGTCACTCGGAAGTGGCCTCAGTACCGAGATTTGTGTTCTCAGCCAGGGTTTCCGATACGTAAACACGACGACATTGAAGCCGACATACATCACTTACTGTGGGACTGCCCAGCTCTGAAGCTTACAAGGATCAGGCACCTGATGGTAGCGGGTCTTTCATGAAGCAACCCTGCTTCATGAATTGCCTGGACGCAGGGATCGTACGATCGTTCTCTACTAGACTTCATCAAATCAGCTAACCTTTTCCATTAATTTAATCTCTGCTACATCATTCATCACACCTTCATCCATCATTGATTCCCTGGGGCAATAAATTTCGCTTAAAAAAAGTTGAGCTCACTTTTTTAAATTTTTTAAAGCCGAATGTGTTTCAAAATATCGAACTTCGAATATAAAAGTTTAATACTCAATAATTTTGCTTTCACGCATTGCGCATGTTTATGAAATGTCGTCGCTAACTTTTCTCACGCAGCAAATAAAGAAGCCATTTGTACATTATCTGAAGTAAAATCTCTGCGGTGAGAGTACGCACAGCGACACCATTTTATATACATATAATGCGTAAAAGCAATCTCAAAAAGCTTTAAGGAGCATATTTTTAATATAGATAATTTAAATCCCATTGCCGATTATGAAAATTTCAAAGCTGTGCTCCCCTTCGTTATCGCCAACCTTGATTTTAACAATATAATCTTGGCCCCTGAAATGAAGAATAAAAAGTTGATCAGTTCAATTTATATAAGTCTATAATAAGTACAGAGATGTAACAGGTACCATTGGGTACAAAAGTCCAAAAAACGTAACCGCAGACCTTAGCGCACCCGCGAAAATCCGAAATTGTTGCTTTGATTTCACTACCACAAAAAATTGGAAAGCCAGCGACCAACAATCACCTCCGAAAGGGTGGCTTGCTGTCAACGGCTGATAACAAAGCTACACGCGTTCGTTGCCGGTTTCGTGCCTTGGGGCTTTTGTCCCCAATAGTACATAACGTCCGGCGTGCTGTACAACGGAGCCACACAAACCGCATTTAAAAGATTTTCCCGCATTTTCAAAGAAAGAGGTGTACTGAGTAATTTCAAACATCCGGTACATCCTTTATAGATAACGAGACGGACTTTCACAAACTCGAAACCTCAGCCGCCATGCAGGCATTACAGAATCAGGGTGTAGAGGTGCCTGAAGCAAAAACACTTTAAGCTATATCCAACGGCAGGACAAAACCTTCAATGAAGTCAGCAATAAAATTCCAATAAGGAAGGCAGTGAGGCACGTAGACACAATCTCGTCGAAGCTATTCAACGCCTCTTTATAGGAGGTTTTAAAAAAACTGGATAGAGAATTGTTGCGCATAAGAGTTAATGGAGAATACTTTAGTAACCTTCCATTCGCTGATGACAGTTCCTTAGCAAATCATGAGCGGATGATTAGCAGAGTGTGAGAAATGACTCAACATGTCAATACAGAACGATGGGTGTAAAATTAAGTGCGACATAGAACTAATATACCGTTAAACAGTCTCAGAGTGGAGTTGCAGGTTACGATTGGGAACTAGGAGCTGGAAGTGGTTTACTTCAGTTCAGTTTCTTAGATTAAAGGCCCCCTTTTTTCGGGTGTGTTACACAAGAGGTAGGATTGTATTATTATACGCAAACAAATAGCGAAAATCGTCTAGTAGTGAAGGCGATCGGTAAATAGTTCTTGGAAAGTGGGTACTGAAGCGATGTTGACGATGTCACTGGGTAGGCCGTTCCAGTCAGTTGTTGCTCGAAAAAATAATTTTGCGGAATAAGTAGTAGAACGCGATGGTGGCCTGGCAACCTTTAGGGAATGAGTGGTGCGGTGAGTTATGCGTGCTGCGGCTGTAATTTTCCGTGAGAAGAAACATGCCGAAAAGGGAAGAAAAAGTATCCAGCGTGGCAGCGATGTGCTGTGTACACTTGCCACCCGACAGGTTGCAAGAAGGAGCGCAATGGTTGGCATATGAAAGGGCGACCTGCCAGTATATCACAGAAAAAATAAAAACAAGTACAAGTTTTACTACTAAGACAGTTTGACCGCATTTTGATAATTATGCACCACCGCTCTTTTCTTGTTAATATTAAATGACAGCCCTCAGGACTACAGGGAGAAAAATATAACGAAAATGGCAACACAATTTCGTGTCAGCCTGTTATAACCATGCAAGATTCGCCATCTCCCAGTTTCCTTCCTTAAAAGCAGAGACGTGTGGACCACAAAGTAACCTTTACGAATGCAACCGTCAAGGATAGGTAAAATGCAAACTCAGTCAGGTTATTGTAGCCAGAACTACACTGGGCTCCCAGTCGAGCATTTCGTGGTGGTCGTTAGAGGCCAATTGCGCGCATGCGCCGTTACCATGGCAACTTGAGAGGAGCAGCAGATGCGGAGCGCGCTTCGCCGTCGTCCAGGCGCGCGCCCACCCCACCGTCAGCGCCCGCGCGTATGTCACGCAGATGAGCATTTGTGCGCATGCATTGATACCATGATAACCAGAGAGACCAAACAGGTGTGCCGCGCGCTTCGTCTTTGCCTCGCCGCACGCCCCTCTATCACCCGAACCGCGTGTCGCATGCGGAACATTACTTATAAAAGGCTGAGATGTAAGGGGCGGCTGTATCAGAAAGTTCAACTTGGCTGCCGTGTACGAGAGTCCAGCTGCTGCTAAACGGTGTTATAGTCTAGAGAAGATTGACTCTTCTGATCATGAGGTTGTCGCCTGGGACTTGGCTACTCAAAAAAAAGAGAATGAGCGTAAGAAGGTGAAGAGAGCAGCGGAGACGCTAGAAAAGAGAGAGGAACGGCTTGCCAAACTGAGATGTCAGACTGCCGAGCGTAATGGACGGCGAGTAAAGCCACCGAGATGGAGCCCAGTGTCTCTCATTGCTCAACATAAAGTGACCACAACAAGCCAGCCAGGGAAACGTACCTCTCGCAAAGTATATCCTGGCATAGCCGAGATAAGCCACTGCCATTTTTTTAGGAAAACTGAAACACAGATATAAACCACCGAAATAACGAAGTTGTTCACTGTTTACCCAAATGATTCTAGCTTAGTCCATAAAATTTAATGAAGAATGGTATGGTTTCGTGAAAATCTCGAAGCTTTATAGCTATGAGCTTTGAATTTTAATTTTTAATGAACGATTTTTTTTAGTGCCCACAAGAACCGAGCTGATCACTCTATGGCTTGAAAGCCTTGCGCTTTGCCTGTATGTACAAAAGCAAATCTTCTATCAATGTTTACTTGATAATAACTTATTTTTATGTTTTCTGGAGTATCAAGTAATTTTTAACACTCCTGTATGTGCAAAAAAGGTTAAGATGGTTGCTTGTTATGCTCACGGCCAAAGATAAACACTCCAGTTTAATGGCTAGTACACAAACTTTCCAACCATGCATTTTTACAGTACTATCTGCTCAATATTATTTCTTTTTCTCTGGGCTCCGGAGTCCGTTTCGAGTCCAGAGAACGTCAGTGGCACGTGACCGCCGCATGGTACTGATCAGAAGGGGTGTGGGATCTAAAAATGACGCCGCCGAATGACATAAAACGCCTTTCACGGATAGATATGGGAATGTTTAGATAGCCCGGCTACCGAGGTGACTTCAAGCAAGCAGGAATAAAAATTTCCACGCGTACGAGTTCTCAGTGTGAGCTTGTGTGGTTTAGATCCAGAGCACACTATAGGAAAGACTTAGTGGGCGACAAAATTATTATCAAAGTCGCCTTGGTGTGCCTGTCCGAGACGTAGCAGCCAACCAACCCACTTGAAATTGCGTGTATCCCTCACTCTCTGACGCGGAACAACCGAAGAAGACTGGGGCCAGTGCCAGCAATTGCCACCGTAGCGCGTCTCCGGCAGTGCCTGTCGTCTGGTTCGTTTCCAAATGCAGGCAGCATGTGGGCGACACAGGCGCGACGAGAGTGCAGAGCTGCTTCTGCATAGTTTCCGCATCTGCATGTTCTGCATCTTGCCAAATGCATGCCAAAACGATGCCTGAAATATATCGCGCAAACTCACATAACATGCACTCGGGTCGCCAATCCTGCTGACTGAAGATTTGTACTTCAAAGCAACAAAAGAAACAGTTGCCGAGATAACACACGTCGTAAGATTTGGCACTGTAGAGCTCGCCCAAAACACCACGGCCGTCGAAACATGCCGTCGTCTTATCTTTTTTCAGTCGGGGTCACGTTAACACAATGAAAATCATAAAAATCATCTTCAGGCTATGCGATTATTGGCCTTGTGACCGGAATAAAAAAGACGAGAACGGTAGGAAAATTTTACGTTTCCCACCCGGTAATTATGCTGCGCTGGTGGTTGTAGCTGCGTCACAACCGGGGCAGAAGAAATTAAGCAAGCGAAAAAAAAATTAGCTGTTGTTTAACTTGTGCTGAACCTCGTTTTAGTGCGAAAGCTGTGGCGCATCGGGTAAGTAGACGCAGCTAGGCCTCTAACGTTTATTGCGTTCCGCTCACTGGATAGGGGCCCACTCTGCCAAGGGGGGGTTAAATTCATGGCTGATCGCGAGAGGTTTGTCATCCAATGAACGCTGCGGCTTATGGCTGCAGTGGCGCGTTTCTGCAACAACGTCTGCGCTAACGCACGCAGCCCACATCTCTCGCTCCCCACCGCCACATACCTCAAAGCGCGTTTGAGGCATCCACTGCCCCAGAGAGCCAGTTATGCACATCCCTTTCCTCAAAATAATCGGAGTCTAGAGGCTTGTCAATGCTAACACCAATAAACACCGACGGTGTATAGCTTCAGTGCCTTGTTTCTGCTACAACGTTGTGAATGCAGCGCAAATGTGTCCCTACAGCCACGTAGCTTAAAGCTCGACTGAGGTGACCAGCGTCCAAATGCGCAGTTATGCGCCTTTCTTTTGCTTTCGAAGCAAATTGAAGATTTGTTTTGAAAATTGGTTTTGAGGAAAGCAAATAGTGGAGTATCAGTCTCACATATATCGGTGGACACCCGAACCGGATTGAGGAAAGGCAAGGGCGTAGTAACTGTCTCACGTAAGTAGGTGGACACCCGAAAGGCGCTGTAAGGGATTTGATTTCTCGCTCACTTGCACGTCAAAACCGCAAGCATAGCGAAATTGTTACTACGTAGCGCACAGAAGCTTTCTCTTCAACAAGGCACACGCTAGAGTGCATTAAAACAGAGCTGCATCCGCATTATGACTCAAATATATCCTTTTTTTAATGAGGAATTTTCTGTCTCGCTTTCCTGGTATGAATAACGGCGAGTTCATGATGCGTAACAGTTTCCATAACACAAAAACAACAATTAATAAAGGGTGCGTATGTTTGGTTCGCGCACCACTGGCTGCCTTTATATTCAGGAGTGGCTTTCGTACACAAGTAACGCTATGAGTGACAACCTGTAACACATACAGTATGTTTGTGCCAGCCCTGGAAGGATACTACACATACGCATGTTAAAACAATAAGTTTGTTTCAAGAAAGCTCATCTTAACTAATATCGACAAGTAACGTGGCTGGGGCCTTCATTCAAATTATTTTTTGGCTCCATTGTCACAGGCAGAAATCTTTAACTGCATGACGCAAATGGGCATCACAAGCAGTAATCCTCGCTTTAGGAGCATATAAATAGGCTATTTGGCTGCTGTATCAGCGCTGAGATATATCTCTTTTCCACGTGATTTTTCATTTATCTTTGATTTATCATCCATCTGTGCTACCAGTCTAATCGCGCAATTTTTTTATTGGTGTTTATTTTCGCACATTAATTTCAATTCGTTTGCAATTGTGCTGTTTTGTTATGAGATATAAACTCATAATTTTTTCTTCGAACCAATGGTAGTGGCACAGGAAAATCATAATATATCTCATTACCCTAAGTGTACTCAAGACAAACTAGGTGGGCTAGTTGCTTTGGTGTATGTGTCTAAGCGGCTAAGTTAAGGCGACAGGTTTTTTAGAAACACAGAATAAGCCGACCCTGAGTCGACACATGTCAAATGTAACCAGGCTGCCCGGTTTGCTTCTCCGTCGTGTAGCGGAACAGATACTGTACCCATCAAATTATAAATAACTTTGTGGTAAGGAGAACCCTTTTCCTCACCTCTCAATACTTCTTTTGGGAAAGCCCTACAGGCTCTACAATATGAAGAAGACGCAAGCCATGCAACCTGGTTACTTTTGGCAAAGACTGTATATGTCGAGAATAAATGCTGGACGTGAAGAATACAGCGGAATTATTTGAAATGAATAACGACAACGTTGGCGGCAAGAAAATAGTTTTGTGAGAACTACAATGTGGGCGGCAAGAAAATAGATTTGTGACACCCACTCGTATGCAGGAGGCCCATCAACTCAGTGAATACGCCGACAAATGATTGTAAATAACGCTTAAAGCTTTTTGCCCTGCCTATTTAAAGGAAGCAAAATAAAAGTATGCACGCACTGATTGCTTTGCCCAAGCGCTGTGCTGTATGCAGCTTTTTTTCACTCAAACGACGCTAGGTTACTCTGTTCAGGCGCGTTGTTGCTGCTCGATTGGTAAGACGTTTGTGCCGCAGTCTGCAAAAGGCGCGAAATGACTAGAGGCGCTCAGCAACCTGGGTTCTCATTTGCAAGCCAGTTGTAACGCAGATGTTGTAGCATTTGCGTATAAGAGTCAGACGGAACAACAGGAGCGTAAACTGCAATTACGCAGATTGTTGGGGAGGACTTGCATAGGAATTGTTAGCTCTTGCCCGCCTCACTGCGCCCTTAATGGAGTCGTCTTTTTTGTTGGACAGATTGTTATATCATTCAAATTTGATGCAGTTCAACCAGTGTACTTGTAAATCCCCATCACTGTTGTACTGACTGAGTAAGTGCAGACGCCATGCTTAAAATCACTAAATTTTGGTCATCAAATAAGAGTCTGGGGCGTTCACAGTTTGGCATACCCGTTTTGGCTCCAGTATCGAGACGTCCCAAGATAAATCATAAAGGTTGGCGAAGGGCTGAGATGTTGTGCAGTGGGATGTGAAATGGCAGCTATGGCGTACATAGAGGGAATATTTCATTCCAGGAAATAACAAGCTTGTTTAGCACACAGAACGCACTTGACTGGAGGTTACTTACTTATCCCAGAAAGAACCTTCCATTCGCTGCATCCTTCCCAAATTGTTTATTACCCTTGCATCGAAAGGCGTTCTGAACCAGGGCATCCTTTTAAAACATTTTACATCACTGCAGTATAAGATGGAAAAGGAATTTTGGTACGCCGACGGGGCTAATATTTGGTTAATAGCTTGTGAATATTTGCTAGCAGTTGCAAGAAAGTTGCATACAAAATCACTGCAAGAAAGTTACCTTGTAGATGTCCTGGTATCCAACGTAGTTGTAGTCGTCGTCGATACGCCTTCCTGCGTAGGCCTGGCTGTCGATGAATGAAAAAATGAGATTTCCCAAGAGTATTCCCCTAGAAATTAAATAGAGCAGCGGAAAAGTAGTTCGTGCCATGGATAATGACTTTTCCTTTCCCCCGCTGCCTGACTGCTGTATTGACTACACTCTGTCAGTGCAGAAACCAGACTTGAAAGAATACTACTGCAACTGATGCTTATATGCAGCGAGCCGTGATCTATTTGCACGCTGCTGGGTATTATAATATTTATATATTTCTTGGTTTGTTTCGTGTTCTGCCACTGATCCCTATTCCTGGTGACGTAGACCGTTGGGAATGACGACAAGTTTTTCATCACAGGAATTTCGCTACTGGTGACGTCGCCAAAGATTAATGACTACATAACGATACAGCCCGAAGAGCCTTATCGGTATGTCTCATGTCTTGGGAAAACACCTTGCGCTGTGTTTGCACAAATGTTCAGGATCACTGACCATGTCATTCGTCAAACTAGAAGCGCTGGCATTAGGATGACTAGCATAAGCGCCAGAGCAAGAACAACTGTAGCTCGCGATTACTCGATTGGTTCCCATCGCAAGCTACTTTCGTCACAATGGTATCTAAAAAAATACAATTAAAACGATTTAAAATTCTAAAACGCAGCCCTAGGATCTCCTTCACAAGAAATCGATGAGCGATTCTTTCTATTCTCTGATACATTTTGTTCTTGTGGTTTTGCGGGCACCAGATGTTTACTGTATAATTGAATGATGGCATTTGCGGGTGTTGGAAAACGGCTGTGAGAGGCTTCCGAATAGTTCTGTCCAGGGTTCTTTAACGCGCGCTACCATCACACAACACAGGCGTTCTTTGCGTTGCGCCTCTATAGAAATGCGACAACTCCGCCTGGCATCGAAGCCAATTTTATGGGATCAGCAAATGAACAGCAAAGCCACTCAAGCCACAGTCCCGGATGTTACAAAATACCTTTCCAGCTATGTTTCATATTGTCGCCCACTTTTTAATCTTACCATGGTATATTTTCGGTCACATCATTTTGCGGATTTGCCACTTATTCCTGCAGAACCATACTAAAAAATAGGTTGTTAGGATAAAAATTGTTCTAGATGAAATTTGTTGTATATATTTGGGCCATAGTAATTAGTAGGCGTGCGGAACTGTGTTAATAAATAGGAAAAATACACGAGTTCTAACCTTTTTTTTACATAGGTTGTGGGGTCTGTGGGGACATGTCCAAGTGACGTGTTAGGTTTGGGGTGTCACCGCACCACGGACGTTTGTCTTCGTAAACTGGTAGGTGCAAACGATGTAAGTAGTGTAGGTTGCGATACGTGCTTGTTTGAAGACGGCGTAGGAGGCAGGAGGCTTTAGAGGAGTCTCTTAAAGCGTTGGGTTTCGAGCTGGATGGCAAAGCCGGAGTATGGGGGTATAAGGCGGGAGGGATTGGCCCCGCTCCGTTAGCATATTCTCGAGCAAAGGTGTCCGCCCTGACGTGGGTGTCTAGGCCCTCGTGGCCGAAGAGCCAGGTAATGATGTGGTCTTGATGGAGAGTGCGTCCCAGGATGCGTAGCGTCGGTCGCGGCACGCTGGCGCTTGCATACGATACACAGGCGGCTTGAGATTCTTAATATGTGAGTGCTGCTGGAGTGTGTGCCACTCGTTTTTATGCCGAGGGTGATCGCTTCAGTGGCGATTGGGTCTGCGAGTCGAACAGACGCTGCCAGAAGTGATGTGTGGTGATGTATGTTGGTGAGCAGTGCGTCACCACAGACTAGAGCGCCCACTCTTAGCCGCGCGTGGCATCGCCGTGTCCGGAGAGAAGGGGACCCTGGCGGCTGAGCCGATGCCGAGCGTTTTCAACTTTAAGGCCCCTCCGCGGAGACAACACACCACTTTGGCCCCACCTACCTGGAGTCGGCACCTCACAACTGACCCACTCCTGGGAAATCGGCATTCACCTTTTCTTATCCTCCGGTCTATCTTTATATTCCTATCTCCTTTATCACAACGGTCCTATCTTCTACTCTCATAATTTTTACATTTTTTTCCTGCCGGCTAGGGTTTGTATGGAGCAGCTACCCTGAGTTTCTTCGTATTTGGTTATACTTGGGTTGTACACCTTGCGCTGGCAGGACTAGCTCGCAGGTACCTCTCCTGTACCCTTGATGGGTTCCGTGGGGGGCAGCTGGCTCCACGACCAAATAAATACTTGTACTTTGTGGCAACTTTCTCGCTATCCACTCATCTTCCTCTCTATAGAAGACTCACCGAGACAAAAAAAATTATTCAGTAAGAATCCAACCAGCTTCCCTAGATTCCAAGTGATGACTCTGATCAAGCAAAAATACTGCTCGACTAATTTCACCATTCATAATCACCAGAGGTCTCACAGATACTATAGGCCAAGGCTAAAAGATAAAGAAGTTAGCTAATGTAGGCCTCGTAGTAGAAGTTGTGTGTAACCGCCAGTGCAAAAAACTGAAAAAGCGCATTTTATGGAGACATTGCTGTAACAGTGAGGCCACACCGATCAATGAATACAATGCGTAGTGTCATCTCAGACGACGATCTCAAGCAGGTAAACGAAGAGATACTGGAAGGCCTGATGCATCAGAATGTAATCAATGTGTACAAAATGAAAATGAGCAAGATAACAAGGAGACAAACACGATACACATCGTCCTGACATTTCTATCAAGCAATCTCTCTGACTTCTTAGAAATAGGCTAAATAAAGCTCCAACACAAGCAATAAATACCCAATCCAAGAGGCTGCTTCAAGTGCCAACGGCATGGCCACGGCTCTCAGAGCTGCCGACGGCAACTGACATGCGCCAAATGTGCTTCCTACGAACATGATTCTGGCGACTGGACTGTTGAATTACACTCGTGCGTGAATTGCCCGGACAGCCATCGGGCGTACTCTCCGGCACGCTCTTTTATTGCAGAACAAGAAAGGAATTGTCACACTCGAAGTAAAGCAAAACATATGCTTCAGGGAAGCGCGAAAGCAATTTTGCTTGAATGCAAAACACAGCTTCTGCGTTGTGGTGCAACAGGGCAGTGCACCACGCCACCCCTGCCTCCAGTGGCAGCAGCAGGCGCTGTGCTACCATCCAGAAAACAAGGCGCGCACCTCCACGTCACGGGGCCGCAGGGCCCCTCCCCAAGAAAAGAGGCCCAACATGAAAACACCCGTGCGATCGCACGGATGTCCAGTGCATCCGAGGATACGATGGCACAAGCCCAGACACTCCTCTGCTATGATCGTCAGATGAACAGCAGGGCTCTTGAAAAAAAAAAGCCCCAGTGAGGGCGCCCTAAAACACTTCCTGTTCTTTCACTACACGCGTATAATACAAGGTGGTTTTCATACACTGGAATTCCAGAGGAGAAAAGTTCATATAACCTACATGACATAAAACGCATTTTACTCGCAATGTCAATGGTGGCCTTGTGCTTGCACGAAACAAGTTTAGGTCCTTAACAAAAAACATACTCAAAAATTCTGAGGGCATTTAAGTCTGCTTACATGCAGTAATGCGAAGGGATGGAACTTTCTGGAACGCTCTTTTGTAACCCGGCGCCTTTAGATTTTGAATTTTTTCTGTTGCTTTTTATTTTGATTGTCTGTTTATTTTTGTTCTGATTTGTTTTGTTTTGTTTTCTTTCTCATTTTTCATTTATTTTCTTTTTAATGCGGTTATTTTTCATATTTTTATGCCCTTTTTTATTTGTTTATTATACATTTTTGTTTTCACTTCTTTCTGCTTTTGTTTTGTACGATTTAATTTTTTTATTTTTAACTTACTGGGTTTTCCTTTTTTCTTTTATTTTGCTGATTACTAAATATTGACTAATTAATCATTTATTATTCTCGCATTACTTAGAAATTGCTAGGACTATAAGGGCTCTAGTAATTACGCCATTGATGACGTCACAGTGTGACAGATTTTGCGGACGGAGAGACGGATGGACAGCGATGAGCCATTAAAGGCTATCGCCTTAAAAACTACCTCTTCTACAGCGATCGAGTGCAGACGAGAAGGCTTTCGGGTGGCGTTGCCATCATTGTTAAAGAAATTGCTGAACCTTGCTGAATCTAGCAGAGTAGCGAAAGCAAAGCAAGCGGTATTTATGGCGAACAATGGTGTGACGTCATTGCTACGTCATCGCATGACGTCACATCAGGTGATGCGATACTCAGCTTTATACGTCAAGGTCAAAGGTCAAGTGACCATTGGTCATCGGTCACGTGTTTCCTGCGTGTTAGGTACAACCATGTCATACAGGCATATTATGACAATGCCGAGCAAGAGGCATAGTTTTATATTGTTAGCGTTTGAGGGTGTAAGGGAAGGGATATATGAGGGAGTGGAAGAAGAAAGGAAGAAAGAGGTGCCGTAGTGAAGGTTTTCGTAATAATTTTGACCACCTGGGGATCTTAACCGCGCGCTGACATCGCACAGCACACGGGCACCTTAGCGTTTCGCCTCCATCGAAACGCAGCCGCCGCGATCGGGTTCGTACGTGGAAACTCCGGATAAGTAGCCGAGCGCCCTCGCCTCTGAGCGACCCTAACAGGTAGAATTTCGTTACAGATACATGATACTGTAGCGCCGATATTTATATACATTACTCTAAGCGCAAGTAATAATTAATCTGGTAATATGCTCATCTAACTTAGAAAAATTCTCTCTTAGTTCCCGAATGTACTTTTTTTTAGATATGGAGCACTGTTTTTAAAAGGATTTTTATCGAAATCAACTCCACGGATGTCAGTAAGCTTCAATTTACTTAATCTCCACTGAGAGACCAGCTAATTCTGTTAGAACTTTAGCAATGCACTCAGCTATGGTGACGTTGAAATGGTCACTTCTGTAGTGGCACTGTGACCATGTGTAGTGCTGCGTCGCCTCGGCTCGTGACATGCTCTCACGCTGGCTACGTGGGGCCACGTGAGGAGTAGAATAAACAAAGCTGATACCTGGTTCCCGGCCTGTTCGCTTCGTCCTCGTCGCGCTCCGTCTAATTTGTAGGAGACTAAGCCTCTGTTCCTGTACAGTTTGGTAAACCTAGACGTGATGGACGCGGATAACGCCGCCATGGTTGCGGCACCCAGGCCCCAGGTCCCGGCTCATACACCGGCGGCGGAGGACATCGCCAGCGTACACGTTCAGCTGCTGTCATTTTGTTCTCGGAATCCTTCTGGATGGTTCGTACAAGTGGGGGATGTGTTCGACCTTTGGCGCATCACTTCACAACGCGTGAAGTATCTCCACGACGTGTCAACTCTCTCCCCTGAGGTAATGGACGAGTTTGAACACGTTTTGAAGACGCCCGACCCTTCTTCTTCGTATGATAACTTCAAGGCTACGGTCCTAGCCCGGAAGACCATCTCGGATAGCAGCCGCCTGCAGCAGTTGCTTAGCGCCGAGGACCTTGACTACAGTCACCATCTCAGCTTCTCCATCGCATGCGACAGTTGTTCGGCGACCGCCCACAGGACCTCGACAGCCCGCTACTCCGCGAGCTGTTCCTTCAGCGCCTGCCTCAGAACCTCGCGGTCGTCCTGGCTGCAGCAGGTCATGTTAGCTTCGATCAGTTCGCGTAGTTGGCTGATCGTGTCTCGCTCTGGTTCGCGTTCTGTGGCTGGAATTCCTTACGCCACGTCGTCCACTCTCGTCGACCGGCAGTCAAGCCTCGAGGTTAAATCGACCACATCGCGAGCACCGTTGCCGCACTGCGAGCGTTGATTCCTCGTCCCTACCAGCATTCCTCTCACCACCGGTAGCGCCAAAGTTCCAGTTCCAGTCAGCGATCGAGCCCGTCCTGTGAAGTGTTCTGCTGGTACCACCGCAAGTTCGGCGCCGCTGCCCGCCAGTGCCGGCAGCCTTGCCTATGGTAAGAAAACGCGCCGGTGAGTCACTGATGGCGGCCGGTGACTCTGGCTCTACATCCAGTTGCCTACTATACGTCACCGACAGAATCATGGGATACCGATTTCTCGTGGACACCCGTGCACAGGTTAGCGTCCTGCCCGTTTCCCGCCTCGATCGGCAACGTGCAGAGGAAGCAGCGCCTCTGCAAACGGTCAACACCTCCCAGATCGCTACCTGCAGACACCGCTCAGTCACCCTCGATTTGGGCTCATGCCGCACTTTCCGATGGATTTCCATTATCGCGGACGTACGGTTTGCCATCCTCGCAGCGGTCTTCTTCGCCACTTCTGGCCTGGCTGTCGACCTTCGATCTCGACGTCTGGTGCACCACACGGTTCACTTGTGTCTTAACGGCATCATCGCCCCGGTGGCCACCTCCATCCCCAAAGCTGCTCTGCAGCTGCCGTCGTCCACCTTTGCTGCGATGTTGGCCGATTATCCTCCCATCACGCGGCCCAGCAACCTTGAACTTCCCGTCCGTCACACCATCACGCATCACATAGTCACTACGTGCCGACCAATGTTTTGCCGACCGCACCACCTTGCCGGTGGCCGTCACGTCATTGCCCACCGCGAATTCCACCATATGCTGAAATTGGGCATCATTCGGCCGTCGTCAAGCAGTTTCTTCGGTGCTGCATATGACGCCGAAACATGACCCCGGCGATTAGGCCCCTGCGGCGACTATCGTGCTTTCAACGCCCGCACTATCCCGGACCGATACCCTCTCCCTCACATTTAAATTTTTGTGGCCGACTTGCATGGCATGACCATATTTTCTAAGATTTACCTCGTGAAGGCCTACCATCAGATCCCTGTGGAGCCTGCAGACGTCCCTAAGGCTGTCATTGAAGCACTTTTTGGCCTCTTCGAGTACGTCCGTATGCCCTTTAGTCTGTGAAATGTTGCTCTGACATTCCAGCACTTCAGCAACACTGTCACTCCTGGCCTGCGTTTTGTGTTCGCGTATCTTGATCTTCTGCTGATTGCCAGTCCTCAAAATAACAAGCTGAACACCTGCGCCTGCTCTTTTCACGCCTATAAGAGGACGGCCTTGTTATGAATCCGGCAAAGTGCGCTTTTGCCGTCAAAGCCATCGAATTCCTTTGCCATCACGCAACAGCACAGGGAATCCGCCCTTTGGAGAGCAAGGTGCAAATCATACGTGACTTTCCTCGCCCCAAGTCGCTTCGCAACTTCCTCGGCCTCCTCAACTTCCATCGACGTTTCTTGCCCGGCATTGCCCACATTACCCTGCCCCTCACTGATCTCTTAAAGTCACCGCATGATCCCCACATTCCTATCGAGTGGCTGTCAGCTGCCGAAACCGTGTTCCATACCGCCAAGAGCACCATTGCCGACGCTAGTCTGCTCATGCGCCCGCTGGCCGACGCCCCCGTTGCGTCGGATCACCGACGCCTCTGATGCAGCTGTAGGCGCCGTCCTGCAACAGCTTCATGACGACTGCTGGTACCCGCTGGGTTTCTTCTTCCAGAAGCTAAAGCCCGCAGAAGCGCGCTACAGGGCTTTCGGCCGTGAGTTGCTAGCTGTCTATCTCGCCATTCGATACATCTGTCTCATGTGGAAGGAGCCGTCTTTTACGTGCTAACGGACCACAATCCCTTAACTTTGGTTTTCCTGTTAACCAAACCTCATACACTGCACGAGAGATACGGCACCTGAGTTTTTTTTCTGAATTTACGGTGGATATCAGAAACATCGAAGCACCCGTGAACAGTGCCACCGATGCGCCCTCCAGTGTCACTGTTCTTGCATCAGGCAGGCGCTCTTGACTTCGAAGCACTGGCTGCCGCCCAGGCGTTACAAAGCGAGCTTCAAGCCCTCCAGGCCAACCCTGGCTCTCTGACCTTGTCGCCTGTGCCCCTGCCGTTCTGCTGAGACACCTTCCTGTGCGACGTTTCGAGTGTTTCTGCACGACCTTTTGCACCCACTGCGTTCCGACGCCTAGTCGTTGAACAGCCGCACAACGCAAGCCATCCAGACGTTCGTTCTACGCAGCGGTTCGCCACGTCTAAGTTCGTCTGGGCAAACGTGAACCGAGATGTGAGTCACTGGGCTGGTGAGTGCTTGCAATGTCAGCGTGCAAAAACAGCGTGCCACACGCGTTCGCCTCACCATCCTCCCGGCCCCCCGACTGTCGTTTTGACCATGTCCACGTCGACATTGTTAGCCCTCTTCCTCCGTCAAAAAATTTGCAATGCGTTCTTACTTGTGTCGACCACTATACGCTATGGCCCGATCCTTCCCGCTGCCGGATATCACGGCATGCATAGTTGCGTCCACTTTTGTCTGTGGATGGACTTGCCGTTTCGGCCGCCCCATTGCACTGACGACGGAACATGGCTGCCGGTTTGATTGCGCCTTGTTTCGTGCCCTGACATCTCTGGTTGAACGCTTACACCGACAGCTGAAGGCTACCCTTATTACACGCGGAGCTCGCACCTCATGGCCCGATTCCTTTCCTTTAGTTCTCATCGGCCTTCGATTAGCCGTTAAAGATCTTCAGTGCACGGCGGCCGATATTGGTCTACAGTACTGCCGTCCGTTTGCCAGGCAACTTCTTTGTTTCAGCCCGCACCGAGGAAATTCCCAGGCAGAACAACAGCATAGGGCGAACAACAGGCGATCATTAGCAAAATTGGCATGAACGGCGGTCCTCTATTGGCATATAGGGACTTTGACGCATTTGCTTTACATTCAGGCCAGTTTTAGGCCAACATTCAGCCCATAGAGGCGCCAACGCAGCCCAGGCGTTTGTTCTGCGACATGAACTAGTAAAGGCATCGTACTGGCGTTCCAGCTTTCGAACACTGGCATCAAACACTCCAACATTGGTATCCAGGTTTCAAACACTTGCATATCTCCTTCGGAGGACAAATTGCATCAACTAGACCTTCCAAGGGGACTGTATTTTAATGTACGTTAAGGTTGGTCCCTTTCGGCGTATAGTCAGGCCTTTCGTCTCGAAGCCTCCTCAGTGCCCGAAATGCATGACGATATGACACGTGAATAGTGCGTGCAATTTTTCCACCGAGTGCCCACGGTGTACTCAGCCACACAGTGGAGATGTTTGCCGGGCAACATTCTTTAAAGTGTCAATTGCCGCAGGCCTCATGATGTTGTCCAAACGACTGTCATCTGAAAAGAGATCTCGCGATACTTAAACGAATGACAAGAGACAATTCCAGAGAAGTCGCCACTAAGGTGCTATGACCTCGTCGCACTCATCACAGCTCTTCAGTGAGTGTAGTGACCATTGGAAAGGATCCTCCAGGAAGTTTTTCAACTTGTCCTCCGCATACCGCTCTAGGAAACGAGATCCATAACACTGGCGAGGCAGGGTCGCTTGTCGCAGACGAACCTTGGCCATCCCTGCCTGAGATGCACACAGCTGCTGTGATCAAGCACGTATTGCGCATGCAAACTTTCGTGCCTACTCTTAACCAAGCGCAAGGCCCTACTCCCGTGCAAGATCGGGACCGGCAACAAGCGACTTGGCCATCGCTCACAAAGCACTGCACACCCTCAATAATCGAACAGTCACCGCACACCCACTGTGCTGAGCCTACGTCTGGTCGGGTAGTAGGTCAGGAACCAGCCACATTTGCAGACGCGCAAGCAATTTCAATGCTTAAGACAATCTTTATAGCATGCTAGTGCTGTTTCCAGCTTGCACAAGCCAGGTGCACAGAATCCACTGCAGATGCTGTGCTCAATCTAGTGTTTTCTGCTCTCCAATAGCTGGCACTATGCATCCTCCAGCCTCATCATTCCGAGAAAATGTCGGAATGCCTTACGTTGTCATCCACGTTATCAGCCGCAATGGCATACAGGCCTTCTTCACACTGGAATGACTGCGCTGCCTGACTGCCTTGTGTATAGCAATGGAGGACCGTCGGCCTCTTCTACTTCGGTCGCAGCGCTCGGCAGCCCTCAAGGTGTGCAGGCAAGAGCTGCGGCGACCTGTGACTTACAGTGCGTGTACCATTCTTTGTCGTGCTTGCTACGTGCGGCAATGGTCTGCTATTTAATCTTTTGTCCCCCCCCCCTCTTTTCTCTTGCCCAGTGCAGGGTAGACAACCGGACCATTCTTCTTGTTGACCTCCCTGTCTTCCCTCTGCCACCTTTCGCTCTCTCTACACGTAGCCTAGCCATCATGAATAAATCTCATCAGGCTTGTTTCACCAACTCACGTCATTTTATTTTGGAGCAGGTGCCATATAATTTTGTCGCCAATTCTCTCGCCGATTACTTGAAATGTCTAGTTTTCGTAAATCCCTGCTCAAAGCTGGAATTTTGTTACACTACTTCTGTCGTGAATTATGTTTCCGCATTGAGGAGAGGTAATTAAAAACGCACATGGAAAAGAAGAAATGAACACTCAAGACATTGCTCCAGAGAATCGATGTCGCTAAATAAGCATATTATAATATCTATACAGCGCGGTGCCTACATAACACAGGCGCCTGCCGATCTGGTCTCAAAAATGTGCAGAAAGTACCAGTTCGTTCATACGTGGCACATGGTACTGCACTTTCAGAACTTCTACATGGCGTTGCTGCCTCGACATTTTACAGCTCTACCGCAGAGAAATGGCTTAGATTAATCACTTTATTGCTCCTCGGAGCGACACTTCTCTACAGGAGTTGTTTCAATGTTTGTGTGAACTACACTGTGATGATACGAAGCATCATCTACAGGTGCGTACACTTTAGACATTTGACACCAATAAGTAAGAATGCCTCTGAAGATTCATTTCACGAAATCTTGATGAGTTTCAACCTCACGTGAAGAAAAACACGTATTGACAAAAACGGAAAGCGTTATGTGCACTCAGTTCCGGTGAACCCTCCAGCATTTTGAACACTTGTATTTTCAGTCGGCTTTTGTCGCTCCTCTCGAAGGCTTTCGACTGAATCGATCCTTTATTTCGGTGTGTTTGTTTTTATTTGAGATGACAATCGGATACTCATCATTCTTGTAACCGTTCTTACTTTTGCTTTCCCTCGATTTCAGTGTTCACTGCCTTTACTATTTTTGTTTTTGTCTTATTCACCAGCAAACCCAATATCCCTGTTTTTGGCATCGTAAGCGTCCTTGCATGGAATTCCGCAACATCAGGCACTTCTTTCTTTCCGGCCAACGCAACGCCTCCACGTTTTGTACTGCTTGGACCTCTAATGCTGTCGACGCATATGGCTGAGAGAATATTATTGCACATTCGGGTGTGGGCAAATCTGGTGTGGGCACCTGCCTAACAGGAGCTGCACCGACTCGGTCATTTTTTTCAGGATACTTACGCTGTATCCAAAAAAGGAACGCTTGGCATATACCGCTGCGTGGGGGGGGGGGGGGGGGGGCGGTCCTCTGTTTCCACATTACTATCACTGCACCCGCAGTGTCCCTCTCAAGGTTGATAAAGGCGGCTCTGAATGCTTTCGAAATGAACTGTTCTATTCTTACCGTTGATTTTCTGCTTTATGTGTGAGTGCTACCTGTTGGAGAAAGGAGGTGTCCAGTCCCATTTGAAGACTGAAAAGGTGCATTACGGGTAAACCCGCCTTGAGGTTCTCTCGCGCTGCTACTGTGCTGCGTTTAGAAGGAAGCTAAACGTAAGCTAAGCTAGCTTACGCTTATCTAGCTAAAAAAGGCTACAGAAGATAACTTCGATTTCATCGCGTGTTAAAAATGCGCACATCATCAAAGTAAATTCCGAGTTTTTATACTTACGCGTCCTTATTTCTCGGAGTTCTTTCACTCCCGGTACATACCTTCCCATCAAGACGCCTTGGGTTTTTGAACAAATAAGCTTATTGCACTGCTCTCCTTTACTAAAACAATATAATCGTTCTGAAAAGAGCTTTGGCCTCTCTTTGAAGAGCCTGCAGGTGGAGGGAAAGAACAATTTTATCAAAAAACTCCTAGTAGACCACTAATCGATTCGAAAAATTTCCACATCAGTGATGTGTTTTTACACTCATCCATGCCACCATTACGCAACTTAGGTCACAATTCTCTATTAACCTGATGAGAATTAATGTTACGGCTCGTACAACCGTCATGTAGTCTCCTTGAAGGTGGTTGAACGCATCGATGCGAAATGGTCAGCCCGACTCCATTTTAAGGTCTGAAGTGGCGCTCATGACAGAATCAGACTGCACTTAATTAGAGTCACAGAAGACACCTCTAATCCGAGCCCTGCTAATTATACAGTCGCATGGTGTTCCCTAACATAAATGCCGAGCTAATATGTGGCGCATAAGTAATTCCAAACGTCTATATAATATTTCGGTCCGGTGGGTATTTGAGCTGGGAGCCTCAGTGCAGTAACACAAATTTGAAGTATAGCACTGTTTAAAATATTGATTTAATCAGGCATAAATATATACAAAAGCATGTTCAAGGTGCCTTTCAGAATTAGAATCCTTTCTGCTACGGCCTTCACTTCGTGGATCCACGTCACAAAAGCAGATTAGCATTCTAAACTTATACAGGTTACATCACAAGGGATAAAATCCAACATTTAAAAGTAAAAGAGTCAATTTGTATTTAAATAAAGGCATTCTACTTTGCACCTAATCATAACGTTCAGAGCGGAGTAAATTAGTATCTGACTTCCACTATATATCTATCGAATTCTTCTCTCGTTAACGTCGTCACGGACTACATTATGACAAAGAGCAGTGGCGCGGCACGGAGCACTCGCGATAGGCCCACTGCCATTAAATGGTGCCATTACCACCTATCATGCTCTCCTTTCATCGGCTTAGCTTCACGTAAAAATATTTAAAATGGAAGTTTACGTACAATTTGCGCACTATATTCTTAATTATGTTGAAGTTACCTCCATATTAGGATACTGGGAGAAGATAGAGTGAGCTATTAATTTTGTGAAATACTTATTGCTCCATAATCCAGTGTGCACAGGAAAGTAAAATTTTTCCATATAAAAAATAAAGCGATAGCTTAGCAATAAGGTTTATATCTACTTTTTTATTTTTGGTTGCGTGGCCAACAAGAATGGCACTCTCTTTTTTCGTTTGCTTTCTTCTTTGTAATAATCTGCCTCAGATATAAATATTATTGTCTATGTATAGTGAAACAGAGATATTAGTTTACTGCGAACTCAACGTTATGATCACATAAATTCTTTTGTGAAATACACGTTGACTCTTTTACTTCGTAATGTTGCATTTTAACCCGTATGATGTCACGTGTAAAGGTTGTAGAATGCTAATCTGCTTTTGTGAAGTGGAACCACGACGCGAAGGCCTTGGCAGAACGGATTCTGTCTCCTTCTGCAAGGCACCGTGAACTTGTTTTTCTTTCTTTTTTGCCTGATTAAATAAATATATGAAACAGTGCTATACTTCAACTTTGTATTACTGCAGTGAGGCTCCCAGCTCGAATCCCTGCAGGGCCGAAAGATTATATAGACGCTTGCAATTACATATGCGCACCAAATTAGCCCGACATTTAGATTAAGGATCACCATGAAACCAAAATATTTAGCAGAGCTCTCCTTAGAAGTATTCCTGTCACTATAATCAAATGCAGACTGATTCTGTCGTGAGCGTCACTGCGGTCCTTACAACAGAGTCCGGCTGACCATCTCGAATCTATACGTTTAAACCACCCTCAAGGAGGTAACATGGCGGTTGTATGACCGGTAACATTATTTCTCACCAGGCTAATAGAATGTTATGACGTGATTTGCGTAATAGTGGTAATATCAATGTAAAAACGCATCATTTATATGGCAATTGTTCAGAAACGATTAGTGGTCACTAAGAGTTCTTACAAGATCTTCGGCATCCGTTTGAAGCGCCTGCAGGTAGAGGGCAAGAGCAACTCTATCAAAAAAGCTCTCAGAAACGATTAGTGGTAACTAGCAGCTTTTTGATACAGTTCTTGCCGTATACCTGCAGGCTCTTCAAGGAGAGGAAGGAGCTCTTCTACGAACTATTGCATTTTTCTTTCAGTAATGGAGAGCTGTGCAATAAGTTTCCTTTTGCGAAAACCCACATGGCGTCTTGACAGGAAGGAATTGACTAGGATTGAAAGAATGCCGAGAGAAAAGGATGCTTAACCAAAAAAATCTCAGATCTCAGTTTTAAGGTGTGCGCTTTTTTTAGCACGGACTGACATCGCTGCCCGCAGCGGTGGCTCAGTGGTTAGGGCATAGGGCTACTGATCCGGAGTTCTCGGGTTCGAACCCGACCGCGGCGGCTGCGTTTTTATGGAGGCAAAACGTTAAGGCGCCCGTGTGCTGTGCGATGTCAGTGCACAGTAAAGATCCCCTGGTAGTAGAAATTATTCCCGAGTCTTCCACTACGGCACCTCTTTCTTCCTTCTTTCTTTCAATCCCTCCTTTATCTCTTCCCTTATGGCGCGGTTCAGGTGTCCAACGATATATCAGACAGATACTGCGCCCTTTCTTTTCACCCAAAGCGAATTATTATTATTATTATGACATGGCAGTTATCTTCCTTAGATTTATTTAGCTAGCTAAGCGTAAGCTAGCTTAGATTACGTTTAGCGTCCTTCCGAACGCATCACAGAAGCAACTCGAGAGAACCGCCAGGCGGGTTTACGCGTAATGTGCCTTTTCAGTCTTCAAATGTATATATTTGGATGCGTGGGACTGGGCACCTCGTTTCTCCAAAAGGTAGCACTCACACATAAAGCAGTATAAGGAACAGAAAGAATCAAAGAGTTCATTTCGAAAGCATTCAAAGTCGCCCTAACAACCTTGAAAAGGAGATTGCGGGTGCAGTGATCGTAATGTGGAAGCAGAGTCCAAGTCTCTTGCCGGTCCCAAAATTGCACAGGATTTGGGCCTTGGGCATTGGGCCAGTAGACGCGGGACATTGGGAGGGCAAGACCGTTCTTGATCACTGCAGGTGCGTGCAACTCAGGCAGGCATAGGCAAGGCCCGTCGGCGAGAAGCGTCTCTGCTTCGCCAGTGTTATGAATCCCGTTCCTGAGAGTGGTATGCGGAGTAGGAGGATAAGTTGCGGAAATTCCTGTAAGATCCTTTCCAATGGTCACTACATTCTTTGAAGGAATGTGATGAGGGTGACGACGTCGTCGTACCTTAGAGGCTGCTTCTCTGGAATTGTCGCTTGTCATTTGATTAAGTGTCGCACGTTTCCTTATCAGAAGACAATCCTTTGAGGAAACGTCATGAGGGCCGCGGCAATTGGCGCACTTAAGGTCTATTGCCGGGAAAGCATCACTACTGTGAGGCTGAGTACGATATGGAAATTTGATGGAAAAATTGCTTGCACCGCTCACGTGTCATATCTTCTTGCATTTCCGGCACTGGAGATGCTTCGAGACGAAAGGCCTAACTACATGTCGAATGTCAACTTGATACACTGTCCTCCAAGGCCCAGAGCGTGTAGTATCGCTGCACAATCGGTAACTGGTTTGATAGAAATGGACAGA
>JARKHS020014767.1:0-39969 GCA_030143305.2 Amblyomma americanum
CTTTGCAGACACAAGAAATAAAGAGAGAGAGGAGAGAGAGAGAGAGAGAGAGAGAGAGGGTTTATTGATAAGAAAGCTAGAGAGGTTGGCCTGAAAAATAAATATTTGGCCTGCTACTCTGCTCTGGGGGACGGGAAGAGGAGATAAAAGAAGGTCACGATGGGGGACGATGATGATGGGAGGAGGTAGATGAAAAAATACTTTAAAAAAGACAAGGCACACTTTCTGACATCACAAACGCGAGACAAGCTCCGTGTCGCTCAAAAAGCTTGAGAGCGCTCGCGTTGCCTTTACAGTTAAAAAACTATCTGGCCAAGCGCCGAGGATCAAATCCTCAGAGGCAGATGCGAGTATGAGTCTTTCAGGTGCATACGCTGGACACGCCACTAAAACATGTTCTATAGTCTCTAGCACGCCACATGTGGTACATTCCGGGGAGTCCGCTTGTCCCATTAAGTGCAAGTATTTGCGCGTGAATGCCACATTTAAACGTAGTCTACGGATAACGCATGCAATAGGGCGAGGTATTCCGCGAGGAACTGAAAGAGTCATCGTCGGATCTAGCCGTTTAAGGCGGATGTGGCGGGTGTCTGGCAGGGCCCAGTACTTAGCCGTCGCCCTCCTCATCAATTCCGTAATGGAGACAAGTTGTGTCCACTATAGAGAACGCTACAGCTGTACGCAGGCCACTGCTGAAGGCGCTCCTTGCTTCAGCGTCGGCGGTCTCATTTCCATCGAGTCCGCAGTGTCCGGGGATCCACTGAAACACTATACGGTGGACGTTGCCCTGAGCAACTGATACGAGACTAATTATATCAAGAGCCAGAGCTTGGTAGGCTGTGTGGCGTAGGAAGCATCGTAAAATGTGTAGCGCAGGTTTACAGGCGGTGAAAATGCACCACTCCTGAGGCGGTTCTCCGCAGATGTGGCGAATCGATTCCCGAAGGCCCACAAGCTCTGCAGCGGTTGAAGTAGACTTGTGTCCCAAAATGAATCTGCGGGTCGTCTGTTGTGCAGGGATTGCGAAAGCTGCTGTTGATGCATTTGGAGACGCAGATCCATCCGTGTAGACGTGCACACATTTGTGGTATTCTGACCAGATGTAGGCAAGTGCGAGTTGCTTCAGTCCGCTAACCGGCATCGCAGACTTCTTGATTATGCCAGGGACATGCAGGCAGACTGAAGGCTGAGCCATTAACCAAGGGGGTGCAAGGAATGATGCGGCAGGGCTTAGTCTGATGGCTATTCGGAGCGATGAAAGCGCAATGCGCGCGCAAAACTGCTCTCCGATCGCTCATCAAAAATCTTCGTCCGCGGGTGACAGGGGTGCCGCGTAAGCGCACGTAAATATACACGAAGTGGTTGAAGTTCGTAGTTCTTCAGCGCAACGGCACGTTTTTAGCCAAGGAAAAGAAGACAGAAGACAGAAAAGAAGAAGGACGAACAAGGACGAACACAGCGCTGTGCCGTTGCGCTGAAGAACTATGAACTTCAATCTACAATACCAACTAGCCCAAGAACTAACTCTACTGAAATACACGAAGTGGTTCGTGTGACAGGTAGACCGATATTGGGCACGCACGAGATTACTCAATCGGTGCCTTTGTTCGAGGCACAACGTGGTAATCCGAGGCATATCTTGAGCGCCTGTGCTTGGACACTCTTTAATGTCCGCAAGCAGGAAATACTCATGTTAGAGAGTACAGGAAGGCTGTAACGAATGTAGCGAATAAAGAGGGTATAGTAAAGTCGAAGCAAGGAGCGCTCCGTTGGGCCCCATTTAATGCCTGCCACAAAGCGAAGCACATGGCAAAAAAGAGTGAGTCTTTTCTTTAGCATGTTTATATGCCTCGACCATGACAGATCGCGGTCAGTGATAATGCCCAAAAATCTGTGGTGGGAGACGTATGGTATTGCAACCACTTGAAGAGTTACCGGGTAGTGGCAGACAGACTTTCGCATGAATGCGACCACAGCACATTTTTCAGCTGCCAAGTGCAAACCCTGACGCCGTAGGTACCTTGAAGTAGATGACACGGCACGTTGTAATCTCGCACGCATTTGCGGACGTGTCGAACCCGAGGCCCCGATGCAGATATCATCAGCATAGGCACTGATGTGAATATTAGTGGGAAGTTCATTTACCAGTCCAATCAATGCCACGTTAAATAGGGTTGGGCTAAGAACTCCTCCCTGAGGAACTCCACGGCAAACCTGATGACGGGTAGTCTCCCCATCAGGCGTAGACATGTAAACAGACCGGCCGTTGAGGTAGCTCCCAATCCACGAATACATCCGGCCGCCAACGCCAATGTCGTTAAGAGCATCAAGGATGGCGTCATGAAGTACACTATCGTAGGCCCCCTTGATGTCCAAGAATACAGCAGCGACGAGTCGGCGACTACGTTTTTCAAGTTCCACTGTCGATATGAGGTCGATTACGATGTCAATCGAAGAACGTCCCCTCCGGATTCCGGTCATCATATCCGGATAGAGAGCATTCTGCTCTAAAAACCATTCGAGCCGCGCCAGCATCATTCGCTCCATAACTTTGCCGACGCAGCTTGCTAGTGCAACTGGCCGGTATGAGGTAAGCTCATAAAGAGGTTTGCCAGGCTTCAAAAGTGCAACCAGGCGGCTGATCTTCCAGTGTTCTGGAACGATTCCGGAAGCCCATGAATCATTGTAGTAACTGAGCAGCACAGTTCGGACATCCATGCCAAGGTGAGAGAGGGACGCGTATGAAACCCCGTCAGGACCAGGTGCAGATGAACGCCTACACGAGGAAAGAGCAGCTTCTAGTTCAGGCATCGTGAATAGCATGTCGTAGTGGTCATCTGGTGAAGGTGGTACAAAAGCCTCCAAACTGGTTGTTGGTACCATAGTTGTGCCCACAACCATTTTGCAGAATTCTTCTGCTACCTCTACATTATTACGGCGTTGGTAAATAGACAGGGCATGGAAAGGATAGCGTTCCTACGGGGGTGAACGCAAGCTCCTGGCTACATGCCAAATACGCGACAGTTTTTTGCGAGGGTCCAGCAATGAACAGAACTGCCTCCAACGTTGTCTCCCTAGTCTCGCTAGGTGGCGCTTTATTTGTCGTTGAGCTCGGCGACAAAGGGCAAGATCATACGTGGATTTGGTTCTTCTGTATTTCGTTTCGGCGCGCCGACGGACTGCGCGTAGCCTTTCGAATTCCACGTCAGTAGTAGACCCTGGCGTAGGCGCACATATATACCGCGTGGTCTCACTGAGAGAGGCCGTAATCAGGCCTTCTATTTTAGATGGTGTTGAGAGGTCCACACAGGAAATCTCCACGGACGACCTAAAGGCAGGCCAGTCTGTATATCGCACGCGAGACGGAGTAGTAGGTGCGTACCACTTGACGCAAACATACGTTGGAATGTGGTCACTCCCATGTGTCTCCACGTCACTGCACCAGTTGACTAAAACAGGAGACTTGCTGAAACAAACGCCAGATTCAAGCAGCTGCTGTACGACGTGCCACGCAGAAACGTAGGGGAACCATCGTTGATATTGATGAAGTTCTGGGAGTGCATAAAGTCAAACAGGTTCCTGCCTCGGTTATTCATAAGAGCACTGCCCTACTGAGGGTGATGAGCAATAAAATCGCCCACTATGATATGAGGAGCTGGACAACTCTGGATGGCTGAATATAGGTACGAAGTATCAATGGCATCTCTAGGTGGAATATAGGCACCGATTATCGGAAAGACCCGTCCTTTTAGCGTGACTGTCAAACAGATGTAATGGTTTGTGTTGTGTGGCTGTAGAACTTGGCGGACGTGCTCAATGTCTTGGCGTATGCAAACTAACACTTTGCTAGTGTCGTCTTCTGTGCGAGGCCCCAGCAGCACGTATCCAGAAAGGCGGAAAGGCGACAGCATGTTGGGCTCACATATAACGAGCACAGGGAAGCGGTACTTGTGGACGCGTTGCCGGAAGTCCCTCAGACAACCTCGTAGGCCTCGGGCATTCCATTGTACCACTACACTACGGCGCACGTGCATTGGCACAGATTAGGTGGGTTTTGGCTGTGCCATAATGAATTACTGCAACGCCGCCAAGAGCGGCTCAAATGCATCCAAAAACTGCCAACAATCTTTGCTGTTGGCGTGTGACGTCTACGTTTTAGGCGCACATTGAAATGAGACGTTTTGCGCAGCCATAAGAAACGTGTGAGGCGTTTAACGTCGTTAAACAGAGGAGACACGCAAAATAATGTTTTAGACTTGTTGGCTTATGTTTTGCTTTGCTCGATCGTCGGCACGTCTGGCGGCGATATTAGACTCAGGTAAACCCCTAACTGACGCTAAGCTGATTGATATTTATATGTGCCGTCGCTTCTGGGGCAACAACAAAAACGCGAGGCGTGGTCGGCTGCGGCGATAACATAGTGTTCCCGTTAAGTAGCCATCTAAAGTGGTTTTGTCACTGCGTCATGCGCTTGAGATCCAGTCGGGGCACTATGTTATATACATTTATTTTATATCTGCATTGGTAAAGGCCACCATCAAGGTCAAGCTTCACACAAACCAGTGAGCCAGTTAGGCCTCGTGAAGTAGTGCTTTCAGACTAAAACAATTAAGGTGCGTTCTTGTGGGAATGAACTTCGCCGCAGAATGGAAATATGAAATCGAAAACGGCACGGAACATTTAACCCCTGCTTTCAGTTCATGACGTGGTAAGGCTGATTAGCGCATCCCTGTATATGCAGTATCACACAGTCTCTACTTTTCATTCAGAGATTCCTGGGAGTCATCATAGCATGTTCGCCCAGTGGTGCAGCGGTTAAGCTTTGCGCCATTGCCCTATAATGGAACGTGCTACCACCTGTGGGTTATGAGAATCCCACGTTGCTGTTCCCGAGCAATCTCTTTTGAAAAATCAGTGTTTTAACAGAAAGCTCCCATGGTAGGCAGTGTGCCCACAGTCCGCTGGGCACGTTCTAATCTCCTCACAAAGTTACATGACCTAGGTGAAGCAGCAGAACCCGTTTTGCTTCTATGGTAATTCGCACATTTTTTCTCAGGAACGTAGACGTCGACTTCTCTGCCACATGAGGTCCTTAACGCATTCTCGTTAAAAGTAGAAGAAAAGATATGTTGGGGACAAAAATTAAGCGTTGATAGTGCTAGCTTGCAGGAGAGATTTATCACTTCAACGCTTGCGCCGAGCGGCTGGAGCGCTATATGTCCATCTTTCTAGGCGCCGTTGTGCACTTTGCTAAGCAGCCAATACCTTTACATTTGCGAAGAATGCCATGCGGTTTTCAACGTCATAAAACCGGTTGGAACCCGTGTCCATTTACATTTTTGTTGTTATTAACATTTCGCTTTGCCTTGAGCGGCAATTTCGAGCAGTCTATGACGCACGCTCTTTGATGTGAGTCCCTAACATTAGCTCGCAATCTGCTCCCTGTTTTCTTTCCCCAAACTCCACGCTTGCTTGAGAGCGTTGCAGCGCGTGCTACGCTCTCTAGCCTCTCGTCAAAGGGCGGTTCTGACGCTCGCCAACGCAAAAGGCGCCCATAAGCTCTACGATGTGAGCGCACGCTTTGTGCTGTGCGATGTCTGAGCATGTTAACGTTCAGTGGGTGGTCAAAATTACTCCGGAGGAAGCAAGCAAGAAAATGGCGCATTTCATGCAAAACGTGCCAATGTTTGAGCTCGGCCCTCCTCTTTTTCGTTCAAGAAGTTTGTGGCTTATATTGAACCGTCAAAAGCAATATTCCATAAAATCTAGCTGGGAAAACATTGTCCCGCCGTGTGGCAGCCATTTGAATTTTCCAGACTAGTAGTAGACAGAAAAAAAATTGAAATAAAATGTTTCATTTTGTTTTGCCCTCCAAAGTTCTTGTGTACAGCGAATATGAGGCGTATTTCTTATAAAGTGTAGTGATTGTCTGCATAACGTTTCTATGTTTGTGTTATTTGTTTTTGAAATCAAGAAACTCTATTTTGAATCTTTTTAAATCGTCAATGTGTCATTCCTATGCAACATATAACTTTTCGCTGGCAGGTGATAATATGTATGGCATGGAAGAAATTATCAGCATAATATATACTTCATACCGTAAATAAAAGAATGCCAGAGATCCAAGCATCTATACCGTCCTGCATATCATTACGAAAATATTATGCTGGGCTGTTCACTGCAAAAATGCAAACTTCTATTATTCTGATAGCAAGTTTCAGTGTAATTTTGCCCAGTAAATTATATTGAGGACCTTTTTGTTTTAGTCGAGAAAAAAATTTTGAGTGTTCCGGCGTCAGTCATGGTTGCCCCATACTGTCATTTCACTGCAGTACACAGCCTTGGTGGTGTTCAGACTGCTCTCTTTCCGTTTACTTAGGAGCTCAGGCTTTCCACATATCCTTTGGGGTAAGCTGTCATCATGCTTCGAGCGTGCTGTCTCTACAAAAGCCGCGCTCCGCTAGGTGCGGAGACAGAATCAAGCGAATCGAGAGAGCGTCCATGAAAACCAATACGACCACCTGCGCGTCCCTTTTTATTTTCATTTTTCTCACAACGGATGCATCAACTGCATTAAAGGTGCACTAAAGAGGAATCTGAACTCGTCTTTTTACCGCGAGAACTCTATCTACACGTTCCGGGCTTTCTTAGAAACTTCGAATCAGCGGCCTGTGCGGCCGATTGCCCTAATTAAAACCGATTAAACGTCCCGGCTCCCGCCTTTTTTTGAACTGAACGCATTAGGTAGGGGGAGTCAACCAGCGCGTCAGCCAGTCCGACGGCGGCTTGCCGTTCTGTCATCGGCGGAGTGATACATAAATCAAAGAGCCCACGTCTATTTTATTTCCATGGGCCTAATTTGCTGCTATATTGTCTGCGACTTAAACTGTTTATTCAAAGAAGCGTAAAAAACAACAAAATAAAAGCGAAAGCGAAGTCGCCATTGGACTGGCTGAAAGGCACTCCACGCGTTGGTTGACTTCGCCTACCTGCCGCGGGAACCGGTACGTTCAATCCTATTTAATTAGGGCAATCGGCCGCACAGGACGATAATCCGAAATTTCTATGAACGTGCGGAGCATATAGATAGAGCTCCCGCGGTAAAAAGTCGAGTTCAGATTCCTCTTCAGATTTCTTGTGAAAGCTCTAAATAGAAATGTTTATTTCTTAGTGAACTCAATCCGCAGGTTTTGTTCCAAGTTTATACCAGTAAACAGTATGAAGAATACAGTGCGAAAACTGGCGTCAGCCGAAGTAGCATATTCCTGAATATTTAGTGTAAGTATTCACACGCGCTTCAAAAGAAAAATAAATGAAAATTACTGCAGCCGTGTCGACCGTCGTTCTTGCTTCATGCCCCATTAATGAATGCTTCACCAAATTCTCACTGTGGGTGGTGCTGAATTCCTGGGTACTCGGTGGTGGGAGGTAAGCTGCTGTGTGCACACCTGTTTTTGTAATTGAAACTCCTCTGTTCTAAGGAAGGATGCGAGTACAAAGGGAACAGTACAGAGAGATGCCTGCTTGGAACAGTGCTATATCCGTGTGTTTTTCACCGGAACAGCCATTGTAAAACGAACTAACAAATGAGCTAGTTTCTTGCCTACTACACGCAGCGTATCATTGCCACCTTTTCCCACAATCCTTGATGTGCTTCTTAGCAGTTGTCATTTAAACCGCTACCGGCCATCTTCGAAGAGGAAGTTCAGTTGATACCCTAACACGGGATCGCTGCTCTTTATGGAGCGCTTGTGTTGAACTTCGAGATGCGACCAGGCTTATCTCGATTGATCATGACCACGTACAGCTGCTTCGAAAATTTTGCAGATTGTTGTAGTTGTTTGCTTCCCTATCTCGAAGATTCCTTGCAAGTTATAAATTGAGCGTGGCCAAGAATCAGATGCGTTCTCTTTGCCGACCGTCGAGCACGCTTGTTACGCAACTTAACTTCTTTTTGGGAGCCGGTCTGCCCGAATAAACGGTTTCTATTGGAAACGTTTTCGCCGACGTATTCCTGCTCGCTGGACTGCCGTCACCACTATGTTACATATGATAGACGTGCTATCAAGTTCCATTGTCGCCCTCACACCTTGAAAGCTGCCAGTGCAGGCCGAGCCGTCCCGAACAAGCAGATCAAGAGAAGCCAAAGAAGCCCTTTGAAGAGAAAATGAAATGCGAAGCGGTCGTAGTTTACACAGGGGTTCACCTAAGTAAGGACTACTACCTAACCGCACGCAAGGTAAAAATTTCTCCTCAACCACCGAAGGCTACATCACCAGTCTCCATTATTTTGCACCAGTCCTACTGCCGTACACTTTCAACGGCTCACCGGGCGAGGAAACGGAAGAATGACTGGACCCATTTGGGCGTGTCGCCGTATTCACCAGTTGGAACGACTAGATGAAAATCAGGCGCATTTCGTTCGCCCTGGAATGACCCGGCAGAATTTGGTTTGAAAACCACGAAGCTTCTTTGGCGACGAATGGATTATTCCGACCTGAGCGTTCACAAGCATCGCCACGATAGAAAGAGCGCAGCTGTTTCTACAGTCACGCACCCACCAACTTAATGAGAGAGTGACAGCTTACGCAGAAGACGCATACGTGGGACGCGGAGACGAGACTCTGGTCTCCCCAGCCGTTAATTCTCACTTCAGTGGATGCACGGTGGAGTCACTTTATTCCGTCCTCGCACCTCGCAGAGTACGGATTTTGAAAACACAGGATGCGAGAAGCGTGATTCTGGCTTTAAATTAATGGTTTTGCGAAATCGCAAAATCGACATTTTCTAACTAGAGTTATATAGAGTTTTTTTCCGACAAAACTACAGCGTTTCCCCCAAAAATTATGTACGACTGCCCCGTCTCGACACTTTTGCCTTTCACATGCAAAACTTCGTTGAAAACAACAAGAAAGTGCTGTATTGACCTCTATTGCCGTTTTTATCTGAACACACTTATATATACAGGTCGTTTCACGTAAGACTTTACGTAGTTTTTAAAAAGTAGGCTTTCTGAGTGAAAGACCGCTCTTTTTCAGCATAGCATTGTCAGCAGAGCAATGCCTCAAGATACTGGTAAGACACTCTAACTACTAGGAGGATGATTAAGTAATATTGATTCATTAACTTTTTAACTGATTTATGCGCCCTCTTTCTTGAGAGGAGTGTGGCCCACCGTTAGTAATACTCACATCATTTTTTTCTAATTACGAAATCCTGGTTACGCTCTCCGCTGTGGCCTAACAAATTATGGGGATTTCGAAGAGTTACGTGCACTGGAGAGGTTGTTTTGCCTGCATGCTTCTCGAAAGCGAATGTGTTTTCACGCGAGCTAGAGAAAATTTATTGGGCCACAGTGCTGATGGTAAATGTGTTTTCGAAATTCTGAACACTCCTTTGGATGTTACATACCAAAGGCTGCACGCTTCACAATAAAGAATCAGCGTAACAGTGATAGGCAAGAAATAAACTGTTACATGATAGTTAACCACCCAGATAGTAGCACATCTTAGATGTAATCTGATGTGCTGGACCGCTGACAATACTATGCAGAAAACGGTCTCTTATAACTGGAAAAGCTATTTTTTTATTTGTGCAGTCTTACGTGCAACACTGTGCTAAATGGACGTGTTCAGATAAGATTCGTTCAACAATCCACGTAATATCACCATTTCTTTGATAAATTTATTATGTGTACTGAAAAACTGTGTCGAAACAAGTTAACCGCTCTAATTTTTGTAAGAAACGGTGTAGATTTTTTAGAAAGAATTCATTTATCACAGAAGGTGGAGTCCATATTTAGAATGCACAAAATGTAAAGTTTCGGTACTGCAGAATGTGAAAAAAGAACTCGTGGATCCTGATTAATTTTTCAGAAATTGTAAAAATTTTTCTGTTGGAAGCAACGCAAGTGTATTTTTTTACAGATAAAATTTTGCAGGGAAAAAATCTCAAGCATGGGTAAAACATAAGCTATTCAAATAAGGCCACTTTTCAGCACGTGATAGGGCAAGAAGGAGAACGAACCTAAGGCCTAAAATTTTTTTCTCTATTATCCGCTCTCTTTGCTAGTGTCGGACAAATTTAGTGCTTCTGGAGGTGAAGTTTATATTTATTTGATGCTGAAATCATCAATAATGAACAAAAATGCCACTTTATTAAACACTCGCTCTGATTTTCTTCAAAATTTCCCTGGAAGACCTTCAGTACCCGTTAATTCTATACGAAGAGAAAAGTGTTGCAGTGCACTGTTTTAAAGTATAAAATAAATGCCTAAACAGATCATAATTCATTCAGTTACAGTTTTATCCATTTATTTATTTATTCATACCGTCAACAGCTGCCAAGACAGGAGTTGGTGAAATAATCAAAAACTAGATGCAATACATTAGCAGATCACCGCCTTAGAAGAAATACGAATAATAAGAAGAACATTATAGGAGGGATTAAGAGAAAAGCACGTGTGATAGGGGTCAAAGGCATAAAAGTTAAACCAGTCACAAATTATTCGGGGGGCGTTTTCAAAAGCCTTTAAATACGAACATTGAACTACTTCTTTTGGTAATTTGTTCCATTCGTCAATAGTGCGAACCAGAAAAGAGTATTTGAAAGAATCTGTTCTAAAATCCAGAGGTTTGATATGTTTGGAATGTTTTGTTCTTCTGCCAGAAGTATTCAGTGGTTTGATGTATTGGTCTAGATTGAGGTTATAGCTACCTGTCAGCACATGAAAAAAGAATATCAGCCAGTTAAACTGCAGTTTATGCTTCACAGTTGTCAGTCCGGCCCTGTTTCTAAGTTCAGACACTGATTGTGTTCTAGAGTAGGAGTTGAAAATAAATCTTAGAGCTTTGTTTTGTACCCTTTCACATTTTGATATGTTTAGTTTAGTATACGGCTCCCAAACATGACTAGCGTAAGTCAGCACTGGAAGCACAGCCTTCTTGTAAGCTAGGATCTTTCCCTCTACAGTAGCGTAATGTAGTTTTCTTCGCAAAAACCAGAGCTTCCGCGTGGACTTATTGGAAACGTTGTCAATGTGCGTTGTCCCGTTTAGGTCTTGTTTAAGATTAATTCCATAGTATTTGACATCGGTTACTTGAGTTAATGCTTCACCATTGATACTGTAAGGGAAGGTTAAAGGGTCTTTTTTGCGTGTCATGCACATAAAATATGTTTTCGATGCATTTAGTTCCATTTGCCACTCATCACACCAGAAACTAATTTTCTCCAAACGATTGCTAAGTTTTTGCTGTTCGGAAGAGGAATATATTTTTGAATACACAATGGTATCATCTGCATAATGTTTCATCGCAACTTCTGGGGAAAACCCAGTGCTCATATCACTGATATATATTGAAAACAGTAAAGGTCCTATTACCGATCCTTGCGGCACACCTGATTGAACTGATTTTTTAGATCTATGAGTAGAGTTTAATGAAACAAATTGCTGCCTTATGATAGGTATGCCTCTATCCAGTTCACTAGCTGATTGTTGCCGAGGGTACAGGACAGTTTTATAAGCAGCTTTCTATGCCATATTCTTTCGAAAGCGTTCCGGAAATCGATAAAAATTATATCGATTTGACCCCTTCCATCAATACATTCACCAATCTCATGTATGAGCTCAGTCAGAATTGTGGATGTTGAGTACCCTTGTCGAAAACCGTGCTGATTGGTCCCCAGAATGCCGTTTATATCAAGTGGTTAGTCAAAATATGCTCCAGCGTTTGGCAACATGTACTGGTTAGGGAAATTGGTCGGTAATTCGTGACATCACCTTTGGGACTTGGTTTATGATGGTATTACCTTAGCCCGTTTCCAGTCATTAGGTACTTGACCAGATTCAAGGGTTTTTGTGAAAACATCTACGAGGTGAAATGAACACCACTAAGCATATCGCTTTAGAAAAGCATTAGGAATTTCATCAGGACCTGGGGATTTTTTCTCGTCCAGTTTAAGAAGTAGATTGAAAATGCCGGTTTGAGTTACTTTAAGATCGGATAAAGGTTGTATATCAAGAGATTCCGTTTGGGGCGTAGTACCGTCATCCAAAGTAAAAACTGATTCAAAGTATTCATTTACGAGGCATGCCATTTCAGTCCTTTCAGTGATAGTTCTATCTTTGCTTGTAAAAAATTCTATGCCTGATTTTGGCTTTGAAACATATCTCCAAAATTTTCCAGGAGCCGTTTTGATAAAACTAGTTAGTGTTTCACTCGTACAATGGTGCCTTGCTTGGATAATTTTCATTTTCAACTCCTGAGAGAGTACGTTAATAGACTCGCGCGCCGTTTTAGAGGTGTATTGTTTAGCCCTCAGACGTTTCAAAAGGCGTTTTTTATGAATAATCGTTCGTGAAATCCATCGGTTTCTTTTCTTGACTTTTTTAGTGCGCATGGGAGCAAATGGCTTTATCGAATCAAACACCACTGTTTTAAATCTCTCCCATACATCATTTACAGACGTAAATTCTAGAGAGATATAACGAGTGAAATCATAACTTAGTTCTAGGTTATCTAATATTGCGACATCATCAGCTTTAGAGAAGTCTGGGACGGTCATGGTTTTATAGCTTTCAACGGATCGGTATTTAGTGGTTATGTGCGTAATCACCATCTTGTGATCAGACATCCCTTCTGCGGCTTCATACTAATAAGTTAGCTGTGAAACAGACTTATTTAAGAAGACCAGGTCAAGTAGCGACTCTCCCGATTCACGTATTCGCGTGGGTGTGCTCACAATTTGCATTAAATCTAGGGAGAAAGCAATATCTAGAAGAGCGAGAGAAGTTGCCTGTTCATTCTGACCTTCTTTAAGGTTTGTACAGTCATTAAGTGGCAGATTGAAATCCCCAGCCATTATCATCTTGCATTTACTGTGACCAAAATTGTCAGTTAAGGAATCATTAAGCAAAATCATGTATCCCTCAGTGGTTCCTGGAGGACGATATACTGCGACAACTACAATTATCAAACCCTGAATTTCCATGGAACACACGACACACTCCAAATCAGGTGGGGAAGCAATTTCTGTACAAACAATTGAAGTTTTATATATAATGGAAAATCCTCCTCCTCGAGATCCACGGACTTTGCGGTATGCTGCATAATTCAGAGGAAGAAATTCAGCACTCTCAATGAAATCATTTAACAAAGTTTCAGTGACAATCACGATATTTTGTTCGTGTTTTAAGAGGACAGCTTCGAAATGTGACATCTTGTTGAAAATACTCCTTGCATTTAGGTTCAAAATTATGAGCTCATCAAGAAGATTTCTCGTTTTCCTGTGAGCTGCTTTCTCTCCAGCGGTTACGAGCATCCCTGTAAGCCCATCGCGTTTTAGCGCCATCATCCCAGTAATAAGCCGTCCCATCCTTATAGAGCTTGTCGTAAGCAAGCCGCACTTTCTTTCAACTTCTCACTTTTCGCGCTTTCCCAAAGATACTTTCTGCGGTGCGAAACTTGCTTTAAAAAATCCTCGCTGATCGAAACCCCAGTGTTCTTCAGGGGTGGTGCAGCAGAGGCCGCTAGGTGTGTTGAGTAGTCTATCTGATGGCGTGCCGAGCTGCGCGGTGCCCAGAGGGGCGGCTACGGCAGGCGCAGCGAGACTCCAGGCAGGGTTTTGGCTGTGGTGGACTGCATGGGGCTGCTGGGACACTCTCACAGCCAGTCTTGGAGCGATTGGCTTGAACGTGACGGGCGGCCGCACGAGTGGCGCTCTTGCCACTGGTTCCGAGCCCTGCGGGTAGGAGGACGCTGGCAGGTAGCGGCAATCGGATGCGCATGGGGTGGTGGAGCTGCCGGGCGTGCCACGGCCGCCTAGAGGGCCGTGAGCACCGGGAGAACCGAGGCCGCCGGGTGGGCCGAGACCGCCAGGATGGCTGGGGGCTGTGGGTGTGCCGAGGCTGCCAGGCGGGCCGAGGACACCTGGAGGGCAGGAGATGCCGGCAGGGCTAGCGGCGCCGGGAGAGCCGAGGCCGAAGGGAGGACTGGGGACGTCAGGAAAGCCGGGGTCGTCGGGATGCCAAGGGGCAGCGGGAGGGCAGGCACAGGCACCGGTTAAGTGTCGTTGTTAGGCAAAATAAGGCGGGTGACTATTACCATGTTTTGTGCCCCTGTCACCGGTTTGGCCTTCTCATCCTGTTTCATGGAATGTTTGGAGCGTGAGTGCATTTGCAGGATCTGAGGTTGTGGCTAGCAGGCTGGGGCTTCGCCGAGAGATCGTGAGAATCAACCAGCCCCGGCTGCGATAGCACTTCAGATGCCTGTAGGGGCGAGCCAGATGGAGGAGCCTAAGAACGCGGCACGCAGACATGCACAGAGCGGCCCTTGGCGTCAGGAGGTTTCAGCTAGAATGGCAGTGGTGGGCGAGGTGGTGGCGACTGGGCCGAATGAGTCTCTGCAGGCGGTGAGTACCTGCATTGCAAATTGCATGCGGCAAATATTGGATGATGTAAAAAATCTGGGAAAGTCAGCTTCCGTGAAAGTGGTGGTTGACGGTGGTATGGGGGTCTAACAAGCTTAAATTTACGCGAGGGAGTCAGTGCAAGAAAGAAGGAAAAAAGCATGCAGGAATCGCAAAAATAAAATGCCCAAATAAAGGGTAAAAGGAGCGTTATGAAAGCTTGTGATGGCAAAAGATTTGTTTCTAGCACAAATTTTTGAACGACAGAGCGAAAATTCCATTGCCCTCTATAAGCATAGGAGCGCCAAGGAATGAAACAACCGCAGAAGACTGGCACAATTTGAGTTTCTGTAATCATACTTCAAACAGTATGCTCCTTAGCGATGAGTAGCGACATCAATAAAGAACAACGTGCTGCACTATTTCCGGCTGAGCACAGTATGGACACATTGGGGTGATCGCAAGACCAAGCCTTTTTTTTTGTAACAATCAACAATGTGCTGTGTGAATGCAAAAGGAAATCAGCTGTAATGCATGTTAAATTTTAAGTACAGATGACGACTGCTCGTCCAGGAGGACACGTGATGAGCGGCATACTTTCGAATATCAAGCCCATGAAATCTGCGTATAGAATGCATGCGCTCTCACGTCAGCACATCCTAGTGCAAGAACATGACGAGTGAGTGGCAGAGCCGAATTGATCTTGCGATTTACAACATTCTCTTAATGATTAATTTTCTTTTGAAAATCTTGCACCGCATAAATAGCGACCCCACGAGAACTTGCGCAAATAAACTGTTGGATTTTGTCGCACCTTAGAATGCAAACTTGTCTTCGCGTACGCACAGATACAGCGGTTTGAAACCCAGCGTCGTCGCTGAAGTCGTTAATTATTAAAGTGCTCTGGGTTGGTTTTTATGAAACGAGACTCCATCACAGTCACTAAGCTTAGTGCACAGTAAAGATGCGGATAACGATTGTGAGTGGTGAAAAAATGCACTGATGACCGGTGGAGAGCGCGTAGCCGTGTGCGGGTTAAATGATGCCTGTTCCAATATACTCCAAAGCTGTGGCGTCCGTCCGGAGACGAAATGCGCGGCCCTACTGTAAGCAATCGACGCGTTGACCAATGACGACGTGCCTTGCGGTTAACACTGTTAATTAGAGCCACTTAGCACCTAAGGCCATTCTTTGCCGTAATTAGATTTCGAAGCGCTCCCGTCCGACTCCAGCGATTCGACATGTGCAGAGCGCGGACCGCAGAGGGACAAATTCCCATCTCTGGGAAGGCCCCATGGCGACCCTCCGGTCGTGGGAGAGCAGAGCTCGGTTAAAAATCTGTTTTATATGCCCGCCTCTCTCATGTAATATTGCGCAATTGCTGTATACTTTTTTTGTGTCTGCATAATGTAGTTTTACCTGTGTAGCATTGTTTGTTAGCACACAAACCTGTGTTTTTGAGTCGTTTGTATCACATCTGTGTTGCGCCTTAGCTGTGTAAAGATGTATTTGTTTATACATTTTTGACTCCTGCCCAATCAATAGCCTGCAACCGACGAAAGCTGAGCGGCAAACTACTCCATCCCGTCATCTTATGTTTGCTGCTTTGCTGCGCACTGAAGGGTGTATCCTCTGAGACCGGAACGACTAACCCGACTTCATGTAAGGGGTTCTCGGAGGACGCATCAGCTACATGCATGTGCCTATCACTCACACAAAAATTGCCTTAAAGTAATATTCATCAACCTCCAACAAAAGAGCGCGCGTAGAAGTGGAACCTTTCAATGCAAGGCGGCTGCCCCATCCATGTGTTGGTGTCAGTCTTTCCTATAGACCAGTGGGAATCCACAGAGCACCGTCATCAGTGGAGCCAACGGAGTCCCTTCTGCAGAGAGACGGAACGTTAAATCAGGCGCTTGTTTGTGAGCAGCGGCTTTGTACTCAATGTCGCTATAAAAAGTATCATGACAGGTTCTTCTCGTAGCTTCACAATTATAACTATAACTGGCATGGAGAAAACTTAACACTGCCGAATGGGGTATGACGTCAGCGGCGCTAATCACTATTTCGCTCAACTCGCCCTTCTACCGGAAAGCACAGGCAGGCGAAGAAAATTTGTCTCGTGGGGTTCCACTGAAACGTAATCATATTGGCACAGCGAATATTTTGGACCTTTTATGCTGTCTGAGCTACCGTTCGTGCACGCATGTGCAAACCAGTAGAAGGCAGGGCTGAGGATACAAGGTATAGGATACGCGGTCGTCTCTACGAGGCTGAGCCAATTTCATGACACCTAGGGCAGCGCCTTCATCGGCAGCAGGCGACAACTGAGACGTTTTGGAGCGTCGTGAAATATCGTGGGATGGATCGAAACGAAAACGATATTAATAATTGCTTTGCTCGGCGCTAATTAGGGTAGATAAACGCAAAGTGATCTTCCTTTCTTCGGTGGGCACCTTAAAGTGTTTAGACTAAAAGGAGACATATTGATTTGTCTAAGAGTTTATACCTCCGTCTCTCGCACAGTATTGCACATCAAATCAAGTAGAAAGCGTCCCGTCTCCGGTCGCTGGTGGACCAGCCGCATTTTAATCAACGTTGAAACAGTCCTTCCAAGGCATATAGGGAGCGTCCTTGCACATATATTTCGGTTCTCAGGTGGAAAGCCAGCCGGCCTTTCTGACCTGCGTGATTGCGTAAGTTATCTTTATTGCGTAACAAGGACCTACATTATGCAGTACATTTGTTGTGACTAATGTCTCGAACTAGAAGAATATTGGTTATACTTTCGGAAATGTGTTTCCAGGAGAAGCACAAAACTGCCATACATTTAGAGAGAGTGTGTTGCGTTGTGTTTTGTTTAATGGAACATATATTTAGAGCAAGTGCTATATATAGGCTCAATATTTTTATCAAGCTCTGTAATGTTTGATGGTAGCATGGGGTTGGTCGGTTCTGCTTGATAACTGGATGGCTCGGAACTTACTGATGGCGGATTACCTTTCTCGTTGAGTTACCAGTTGCCTTTCGTCGCTATAAGGAAAATATGAACGGTTAGAAGCTCTTCCAGCAAATTATGGTATATCATTAGTTCGAAACGCATCCGTCCGATATTTCATTTTACGAGGGTTTTCTGTTTAGTGTCCCAAAAAGCGGCCTGATTCCTAAACGCCGCTCGGGTTTTCAACATTAAATCGCGGCGGCTGGGCCGACAGGATGTACGCATGACATACGATATTGCATTTAATTCGTGGCTGAAGCCCTAGTGTAATCACGGTGCCCTGCAACATTACCGGCTCCTTCGTCACCTCTTAGAAAAATGTGATTTAATGAATAGCTGTCTGGGTGCTCCCCTCTTGCCGATGCCTTCCGGAGGCCCACAATATGCGCTATGTGGCCCACAAAAAAGCATACCCCACACCTTCACCTCGTAGTCCTCCTTCTGGCCAAAGTTACACCTGCCGCGCCGTGCATTGCTACTCGTCTTAAGAACCAGCGCTATCTGGTTGTCGAATGTATGCAAATTGAAATGCGCTTTGAGATTACAAGTTGCACTGCACAGTTGATACGCATATCCACCCTGAGGCGAACCAGACCTGGTCACATAATATCAGCTGCCGCTTCGGATTTCCTTTTAATCGTAGCATATGCACTGGAATGGCCTAAATCGGTTCGCCTTCAATAACCTGAGTTGGCTCGTGTGATGCTTTGGCCTCCACTGACACGAACACGGCTTTGGCCAGCGTAGCTGCTTTCTCCCAAACGTCATCAATAAGGACAGTCAAAGTCGTGAAAGGGACCCAAGCGTCCAGTGTCACCACACACAGTGGACAGAGTTAAAGACCTGTTAGACTCGAGGACAGAAGAGCAGACGCGTGGCAAGATCAACAGGGACGCACATGAGAAGCGACTTGACGGCAAACGAAACCAAGAGCACGTTGTCGTCCGGTGAAATGTCGATTACCTTCTGTATGAAGTCAAGTGAACTTTGTACGTGTGTCAAACCACAACCAACAAGAGGCGAGATGATGCGACGAATGCAACCGGATAAACCATGAATGGGGGAACGACTGTAGTTCACAATGGGACGCACCGGTATGTTGGGCTTGTGGACCTTGAGTGATCCATAGTGAGCAGAGGCGAACCGTTAGTGCAGAACAGCCTGAGGTAAAGTCGATTGCTGGTCGCGGGGACGAAACGGAAGAAGTCTGTGAGAAGTTTCGGTAAACTGCGCTGCAGCTCTCTGGTTAGGCCCTGTGGAGTCGACAGTAGGCGACGTCATCTAGAAGCAGGTTTTGCATCCGGCTTACATAGTCTGTCCGCTCCAAATGGAGAGTACTGTTGCCTTTGTCGACTGGAAGTACGACGAGACTTGTTGTTGTAAAGGCTCTTAACAGCTTGGTTCTGCTCAGTGGTGAGATGAGACAGGAACCGTCTAGGATGGTACTTGGAAACCACGCTGATAGCATGAGTCCTTGCTTCATCTTGACCCGCGACTTCCACTTGATTAACAGCGTTCTCTACAGCACATACCAGCAAGTTGTCATCCACGGTAGGTCCAGGGTTGCAGTTAAAGGCAAGGTTTCAAAGGTAAAGTTTAACGTTGTCAGGAGTACAGGACGAAACTTTGTAGAGAACCCTTGCAGTTACAGCTTTGGCAGTAGATGATGGGGAGAGGAGAAGCCGTTTGACTAGCTTTTATGTCTTCAAGAGATTTTACAGATTCGGAATGCATTGTAGCCTTATGATTAGCCTTAGTATGCAGCTAAATTCTGGCAAAATCTTCCGAGTAGAGCGATTGCAAGCGACGACAAGCGAAGAAGGCTTCATTCTCCAGAGCAGTCAGCTTGTCTTTGCACTCAAGTACCTGGCTTGAAGAAAAAAAACGATCGGCTTTAGCGATAATGCTGGTTCGAAATTGTGTAGACAGGATGTATCAGACAAAAACAACTAAGGAGTAAGGGCTTGGGACTTGCGCGTGAGGTTAAAATGAAGATGGCCATTGAACGATGCCAAACGAGTAGTTAAGGACACTTATGACGAATGCTTCCCATGATGCGTTGACCGAACACCCGCTGAAAATAATGAAGTCGAGAGCTTGACTAAAACTCGTCTGGTAGGCGTAATTTATAAAAACGTGAAATTTTAGACGCCAATCAAAAACAAGAAAACGAAGTTCGGACTCCCGTACGGTAGTTTTATTCATAATGGCTACAGAAGCGGTGGCGCGACCTTATTTATGCCTAAAATGTAAGCTTGTTATGCGCTCTCGGAACCCTTCAAAATGCCCATTTAAGCAGCTCGTATGCAACTCACGCATGCCTGCCAATTCTTTCACTAACTACACGGAGCAGGTAAAGCCGAATGCCTAGTGTTAAACTCGGCTCTACCAAGCACACTATATGAAAGGTGTTGACAGTATTACACGCTGCCCGCAGCGGTGGCCAAGTGGTTCAGCATCTGCCTCGCATGCGGGAGGTGCGGGGTTTGATGCCCAGTGCTGCCGGGTACCCACCGGTGATACAATGGGTACAAGCGTTCCCCTGGTCTGGTGCTCGGCTTATTTAGCGTGAAATGCTTCGAAAATAAGTCTTTGACCGCCACTTTGAGAAGAAAATACCTTGTGTTATGGCGCTCTTTGGCCATAGAAGCCTTTTGCGCCAAAAATCTATAATCATCATCAGTATTACACGCTATTTGGTATGCTTCCGCATGTGATAATTTTTATTCTTTCAGGTTGAAGCCTTGTGGAAAGAAGGCCGTCATAAGTGGCCGGCTTTGCATAAAAATATAGATCGTTTCGCCCACTTTTTTACCCCCAGCCCTTTTCTGTAAGCGCTGGAGAACCTGCTCCGACCACCTTTTACCTCGGTCTTGGAAAAGTGGAAGGCTACGCGTGCATTCACAATGGACATTTATCCCTGATGACACGAGTAACTGCAGCTAGCAACAAAATGCTTAAAAGAATAGTGGACAGAAGGCTCCCAAGGAGGCCAGCGAGCGAGTGTTCGCCGACGCTAGAGAACGGGAGGCAGTCGAAGACAAAGACCGTACGGTGTGTGATAGCGGGATACAATCCACGAAATTTCACCACGGTAGCAATGACTTTTTTGCGCTCGATACTTATGAGCCTCCTCTTAAAGCACAGCCGCGCATAGACGTCGTGTGGCATCCTCGTAGGCGTCCGCGTTTTTTAGTTAAGGTAACAGCGCGCCCTCTTGGAGACGAAGAGTATGGCGAGTTCCCACATACTGAACATCACAACACAAAATAGTTTCCTTTAAAGGCGGCGGTTTTTTCTATGTCCTGCCTTCTTCTAGAGATCCCAGAGGTTTCGCCTCAGAGATTCAGAAAGGCCCCCCTCTAAGGCCAAAGACTGCACAGAGGAACCTAAGAAACAACTGACTGAGCGCATAGCCCAAAGTCAAGCTTTTATTGTGGTGTTCCTTTTACGTAGCTGCAACACTCCTAAACAGGTGCAAGCGAAATTCAAGAAATTGTGCGAAATATGAGATGTGTTTCATCTTGTTAGCTTGAAATGACGCAACACATCGTACCTTACTGCTGACTGTCATGCTGCTATTTCGTCGTGACCTTTTGCTGCTACCGACTCATTTCCTGCACGCCCATAACAAGCTTCGCATGTTCAAGGAGGGCGCCTCTCTGCCAATCAGGCATTACACGTCCCGCCACAGCCCTTCTTCTTGAGCATTTGTCATTATTCTCATGGTGACAATGCCCGCTGCTGGACAATGGCCTCTCCCTTATCTCTGCAATTAGCCTTGTCCTTTTCCTCCCGCAGCCACCTTATCAAACTTAAACTTTTCAATCGCATCTGCTCATTTAGTTTTGTCCCCCCACTTCGCCTACTCTTCCACTATATCCTGGGACCCACAACGACGACTGGTTGCATTTCCTTCGCATTACATGCCCTGCCGAAGGGCATTTGCTCTTGATTTCGAATAGGATGTCATTAACCTGTGTTCATTCTGTTATGCACTCTGCTCATTCTGCTTTCCGTTACCCCAATCATTTTCCGTTGCATTGCTCGCCGCGTTGTCCTCAATTTAGGCTTAGCATTTTCGTTAGCGTGCACGTTCCTGCGCCATAGGTGAGCACCGGTAAGATACAGTTGTTACGCCCTTTTCTCTCGATGGATATTGAAAAAATGTCAGGCATGATCTCAGAGTTCCTGCAAAATACACTCTGTGACAATCATATTCTTTTGGTTATTTCACAATCGTGGTACTGGTCAGCTGTCACTACCATCCCAGTGTGGAAGTATTCGGTTATTACTTTTAGTGCCTCACTGCCAATTTTAACGGCCGTTCTGTTCCGAGACTATTGAACAATACTTAATTTTCTGCACACTATTTTTAGACCCAACTTTTTGCTTTTCCTGCCTAGATCATTGACATGCTCTGCAATTCATCCCGTCGTATTAGAACAGGCTTAAGTGGAGGAAAAGCTGTCACCGGATCAGGGCTCATAATGATTTTGGGCCGCTTTGTTCAGGCACTACAGGAGGCGTGTAAAACCAGCCTACATTAGCCATTGCAGAATACTCCTCTAGCACTCCCAGGAGACAAGAGTGCATATGGTTTTTGTGCAGAAATTTATTGCGGGGATAATTTGCAGTCCGTGTCGTGAAGCTCTCGAAGTATGCCTGAGTCGCTACAGGCATTCTGGAACATGCTTTTGCAATTCCGCGGCATTCCACTTTTCACGGCGGTAGGGGTGAGGAAAACCATGCAGCCTTGTCCTGTAATAAAAAAAAAAGTCGCAATATTCTCTAAACAACCTTACTCCCGTAAGTTTGACAAAAGAAAGTATGAACCTTGCCTAGCATATCACTTTTTTATGGGTTCACAACGAATGCGAATCGATACTTCTCCTCCTTGACTTATTGACACCCAGTTGATGCCGTCTTCTTGCAGTGCGCATAGAACACACATGCTCTCCTACCAGTTTGATTGGGGAGCTACCTTTTATGAGTTTTTTTTTCTCACTTGCGCCACAGCCCACGTTTCCTTCTGTCCCCTATTATCCTTCCCAATTTCTGGTCAGTTTAACATTTATGAGCGGGGATTACGCTTGGCAGCATGGCTGGATCATACCTGCTACTTGTCAGAGCGGAAATATGTGAATCTTCTTTAATCGTTATTCGAGGCAATTGCGAACAATCGCCTATGGAAGCACAGCAAAATGTCCAAAGGCCTGAAGTGAGAAAGCTACCGTGAAAGAATTGACATCAAAACGCACTCTCCAACATAAGGTTTCGCATCATTCTGATATAATACACACAAGAAGATAAAGCCAGCTCTAACAACCAATGATTATTTACAGTGTAAAATTTTTAAGGAAGACGGACTAGACAGTAGCGGTACAATGCACAAGAAGATGCTGCGTTTTTTATGTTTCGTCTTCTTATAGATTGCTAAAACAGTTTCTTTTTGGCGGATAATATTTTTAGTACCAGTGCCCTCCTTGTACTAACATAAAACATGCCTCGACGTAAGACTTCTTTGTGTTTCTTTAAGGAAGTCTTAATCCTTTTGCCTTATCCAAAAGTGAAGAGCGCTACTGCCAAGATGGCAGAAAGAGAGAAAGAGTAGTAGTAGAGGAAAGGGAGGGAGGTTAACCAGTAAAAAATGTTCCGGTTGACTACCGTGCACTGGGGGAGAGAGATGAGGGGGGTGCAAAAGAATAAGAAGTAGAGAGGTACGGACCGCAGGAAGCTCGACAGGCAGTGACACAAACACTGTAAGTAACAGGCTACCGCAGCTGTTGCCTGCACACCTTGGGGGCTGCCGACTGCTGCGACCTGAGGGGGCAAGATAGAGGGCCCTCCGTCACAAGGCAGCGCCGACGTTTCAGTGTCAAGAAAGGCTGCTTGCCGTTGAGGCTGATAATGTTGATGATAACGTAAGCATCGAACTTCTCGGAAGGATAAGGCTGGAAGATGCGTTCTGCCAGCTTTTGGACAGCTGCAAGCACTGAATACAACAAATCCATAATCTGCAGTGCATTCTGTGCAGCTGGCATGTGCATGCTGGAGAGCAGCACTCGCATGCCATTCACGATTGGCTTTAGCATTGCAATCACTTGCTCGTCTGCGACCTGGTTCAGTTTCTGACCTACTACCCGACCAGCAGTAGGCTCAACAAACTGGGTGCGCAGTGCTGGCGGGGATCCTGGGTGCTTCGGGAGCGATGGCCAAGTGACTTGCCGGTCCTCGCCTTGAACCGGAGTTGTGAATTGTCCTTGATTAGCAATGGGCTCGGGAATCTGAGTACGCAATAGCTGCTTGGTCACTGCGGGTGTGTGTAGCTCAGCCACGGATGGATGAGGCCCGTCTGCGACAACCGTGTGTGCCTCTCAAGTCATGAGGCTCCCGATCCTTAAAGTAGTATGCGGAAGAGAGGAAAAGTTGAGGAAATTCTTGGACGATCGTTTCCAATGCTCGCTACACTTTTAGAAGGTCTGTGACGAGAGTGACGACGTCATCTCACCTTAGCTGCAGCTTCTCTGTGGGTGTAATTGTCTCTTGTCAATTGTCTGAGTATCGCCCTTTCCATTTTCAGGCGAGGACAACCTTTTGAGGCAGCGTTATGAGGGCCGCTGCAATTGGCACACATAAGGACTGTTTCCCGGCAAGAATCGCCGCTGTGTGGCTGAGTAAACCGTGGGCACATGATGGGGAAATTGCCAACACTACTCACGTGCCCTATTTTATGCTTTTCCGGCACTGGAGAGGCTTCGGGATGAAAGAACTAACTGCATGGCGAAAGTGCTCAACCTTCATGTACGTTGGAATGCAGTCCTCTTGGAAGGTAAACTTGATGCACTTTGTCCCTCCAAGACGCTGAGCTTGCAGTATCACTGCACCATAGGTAGCTGGTTCAATCAAAATGAGCAGATCAGAGTCGCGTATTGCTACGTCTGCGTCGTAAATGACGCCTGTCGCAATGCCACCACCTAGAAGGACATGGGAACGAAAGCTGAGGCCCCGAGCGTTCTGACGTTGTTCAAACTCTCAAGCATTTTCCGGTCCATGACATCAATGGCGACGACATTCCTAAAACCATTCACCCTCACACCTTTAATTGCTCCCGAGACGCGGGCCTCCAGGAAGGCAGACATGGCTTGCCTATTGATGAGGTTTAATTTGTCGGTGGAAGCCGCTGTCACCAATAGGACAGCATGTGCCGATGATGCTCGCTTCGTAGTGATCGTGGACGTACTCGACGACGACGAGTCTTCAACTTTGCGCAGCCTCCGTTTGGCCTTCTTGCTTACGGCTTCGATGAAGCTTCGATGAGCCATCGTCAGCCGAATAGTCATCACTGGTTGCCGAGTACATCATTGTGGCCTGGCTGCTTGCGTCATTCGGTAGGCCATGACGTTTCCTCTGGGCGGTAGCGGCTGACCGAGCGGACTGAAGTTGAACAGTGTACACTTCCATCACCGTCGCCAAAGGAGAAACAGTGGTTTCGTTGTAATGTTGTAAATGAGGGAAAAAATTGAAGAGGCGAAGGAACGGCGTTCTGGTCTTGAGCCACTTCATCGTCTTCCGCTAAGAAAGCAATGTGGCCCAAGAAGAACGCAGCTCACGTGGCCAGGGACTTGCTTGATTCAAGCACCAGACAAAACTAGTTCATCTCTTAAGCATAATTTTGGAATGCTGAGAACAACGCTGTAGCTCTTAATAAAATTTAGTAACAGATTTAACAAGGATATTTACCGGATATAGCAAATGTGGCGGCATATCACAATGCTACTGCAAAATTGATGTGGTAGATAGTGTTGCTCGTGTCTTAGAAGGGACGTTTTAGGAAAGGAAACATCCGCTGATGCTTGGCATCGGGATTCTCTACGTTTCCTGAGCACAGAAATGTAAACACTGGGTGTTCTTAACATTCTTAAGTCGTACACTGAAGCAGAGTAGGTGGAGAATTTTTTCGCTTCACTATATTGGAACACGACTCCTGCGGCGAAGTTTCTGCTTGTCTTCAGTGCGCAAGGTAACGAGCGCTACCACTCAACTTTATTCTCTTTCTCCTCCTCCTCAACAATTCTTTACCGTAAAGCGAGAACCAAGCCTTTCCCTTCTAAAAATTAGTCTCATCCTCGCACGATAAAGTATCGACCGTGCTGCAACGTTCGTATACAAAACAGAATAATAATTGTTTGGAGAAAAAAAATGTCGCGATTGTGCATATCTTCTCCACGGAATTCATAATCGCACCATGACGGACGAGATGGACGAGGGAGTGAAAGGAAGTAAAAAATTAGCGAGATAGAATTCAGGAGAAGGGACAGCCTATGAGCAGATAATTAAACTTTGCCATGTGGTCGACTTTTATAGTCTGGTCTCTAAAGCATAATATAGAATCTCACGTATTGTTGGTTCGGAACAAGACCAAAAAAATTTCATCCACCAAGATCCTCACTGCTCTTTGTGATAATATCATATAGGGCTGACGCCAGTCCGGCACTAAGGAAGTCAGCTAAAGGCTGTCAAAATAAACCGTGATAGATGCTAAATTACTCGCCATGGGCGAAGAACAGATTAACCTCCGCTCTCGGCCGTGACCAATTTAGTGCAGACGAGGAACGTTTGAGATAAGAAATGGCCAACCACTGCGATAACATCGAGCAACAAAGAACGAAATGTACAGGAATGCAAAAATCCAGCTAAATCTGGTAGCATTTCTGCTCAGGAAAGAAGTAATGAAGCCGTTTTTTGGAGTCTTCGATTAAATGTACGTATTAACAATTGAAAGTTTTGCGGCAATATTCTTGTAATTTTTGAAACATGGTGCAATTATATTCCTTTATTTAAGATATATAGATATATAAAGCTATAAGATATATTGCGTTTGCAGAAAACTAACAGTTGGTGCCACGCAATGCGAAAAAATTTGTTGGTGCGTCTATAGCATCTCGTATTATAAATAAGAAATAAGATTAACGTGTTTAAGAGTAAAATAAAGTACGCTTCGTAAAAGAGACATATCACATGCGTGGATTAGTATTATGAGGTTTAACTTCCCAAATTGACTCAGGCCATGACAGACTTCTTGGTAGAGGGCTCACGTAATTCTGACCACCAGGGGTTCTTTACCGTGCACACACAGCGCAATGTACACGATTCTCTAGCATTTCCCCTCCATCGAAACGCTACCGCCGCGGCCAGGATCGAAAACTCGCCTTCATTGTCAGCAACCGAGCACCATAACGAGTGAGCCACCTTGGCGGCTTACATAAAGGAACGGTGTCAATTCTAAGGAATTGACAAAATTTGTTTTCTAGGGGATCCAACAGCCGTGAGCACTTGACTTGAAGTCAGCCAAATCAAATAATACGCTCTCTTGAATATGAAGTGACGAGATCAAGCCATCCGCATGTGCCTCTGGCAGCTTCGAAACGTGGCGACCTTGCTTATTGAAGGCCCCAGTGCTAGTAGGTTAACATGCGTGTTTCATACCGTATTCTTACTGCCGAGCTGCGCGTCTCTTACGCGATGTATTCTCGCTCTTAGTATACGACGAATTTAAAACGGAACCTGATATCACTGCACTATAAAAAGAATCATCATCGCGGCAAGCCAAGTGCATATCAAGATATGTTTTTTAATTGTTTTTGTGGAAAGGAAATGGCGCAGTATCTGTCTCATATATCATTGGACACCTGAACCGCGCCGTGAGGGAAGGGCTAAAGGAGAGAGTGAAAGAAGAAAGGAAGAGAGAGGTACCGTAGTGGAGGGCTCCGGAATAATTTCGACCACCAGGGGATCTTTAACGTGCACTGACATCGCGCAGCACACGGGTGCCTTAGCGTTTCGCCTCCATAAAAACGCAGTCGCCGCGGTCAGGTTCGAACCCGGGAACTCCGGATCAGTAGCCGAGCGCCCTCACGATATGTTGGCGAGTTTTGTATATCATTCTTCGAAGCTACAAAAGAGTCATCTGTGTCTTACGGAAATAGGGCATTGTCAAGGCCTTCGGACATTCGCTATCGTGTTCATGCCGACCATGGCAAGCAGTGATTATAGATAGTAAAAAAAGCGTATGAGTCTAAAGGGAAATATTTCTACTCGAAAAGAACGCCCGTTAGAAGTTAATGCGCTAAAGAATTGAGAACACCCGTTTCACCATCAAAGTTTCGAGCTACTTGTCGGCAGCGCATGGGAAGAGAAGACGCTCCAAGGTCGTTGACATATTTGTAGGATACAGCCTAGCGAGAATTCGATCCGCCCCACGAGATCCGAGCTGCTCTGAAACTGCTAGACGCCATCCCGGGGCAGAAGCTAAACCTCTTTCTGGAATTTCTAGCGCCACGCCCGCACCAGTCACACGGCCTATGAACGAAGAGGCATGAGCCCTTCAAAGGATATCTTGGAGCTAAAGGCTTCAACCGACTGTCCCCATTTCCTGGTAGAAGCTTACAACTCCTAGAGTGATATATCTCAGGGTCTTTGGTGTCAAAAAGGATTAACTGGAGAAGAAATGGACTATTAGCGACGTTATGATACAATCGGTGCGGTTACTAGCCTTAATTGCCTCATTTGAGGTGCCTGTTTTCCTTTGCTAAGTTTTTATCAACCTGCGGTGGAGCGACGGCGCCACCTTTCTCTTTTTATACTCAGGGAAAAAGGTATGGGAGGCTATTGCGAGAAAGTCTAACCTAATGCCAGGGCTTCTTGAAGAAGCCCCCATAAATACGGTTCGCTTTTTAAAGGGACGCCGTTAATCTACTACCTACGCAAGGTTTTACATTAACTACTTTAGGTTCTTGGTGTCGAAAGATGTGAAATTTTCATTCGAAATGACGTGAGAAATCTTCACTGGCCAGCTAATACCAGCTAAAAGAAAGGTAACCATGAAGAAACGCTCAGCGTTGTGAACAGGAATTCGGCACTCGGGTGTAGTTAACTTGCTTCGCCACTACTTGGAGCTTCACACGAAAGTAATGGCTGCGTAGATCTCTTAAATACAAAACGCCCCGAGGTTGCAAGCGTGAAGCCTTAGGGCATCTGGGTTTTTACGATACAGCACTCCGCTATTTCGTTGAGGTGGTGCGTTCACGTGCGTGTTTACATTTATGCTTATAGTTGTGCAGAGCGAGATTGGGCCACGATATTGTGAAAATGCCAATTACTGCGTAAATTTCTGCTAATTTACAAAAAAATACAAAGAGTGCAAAGCTGAGCAGCCGATCTATTTAAAGGTAACGAAAAAAAGATTGCACCAGTGGAGCCTTTAAAAATGGAATTTATGTCATCGAGAAGAGCTTTAATTTTTTTTGTTTCCTTAGACGCCTAAAGTTTAAACTCTGGATATTTGTAGAACAAACATTAGCCGAGGTTTCGAGAAGAAATCAAGTCTGTACAGTTACACCAAGAAACATGACTTTTTCTATTGAAGCCGAAAAGATTACCTGTGCAAGCTAGGAGTTGTTCCAACTGCCAGATAACTCAAAACGGTTAGCATAATGAAACGAAACGAAACTAAATTTAATTTCATGAACACAAAATGTGAAGTGAGAAGTTACGAAATGCTCAGAAAGCCATAAATAAAAAAACTGAAGGCCCTTCGTTTTTTATCTCGGTTCTTTCTTCTAAATCTATTTACTCTCAATTGCAGCACACTCTCTCGACTTATGTGACAATTTAAATGTAATATCTTTGCAGGAAATCTGTGAGTACTCAGTTTTTCTTTTTCTTTACTTTACTATTTGCTCTCATAATACAAAATAATATATACTTTCTACCTTCCACACCTGTGCGTCCAAGTGGAGAAGTTCTAATGCCCTGAAAAGTGCGAAGGCCCGAAATATCAGAAATATCCGAAAGAGAAACCTAGGCCTGTTGACACATCTTTTAACTACTGAAACAATCAATCAATTATGAATACAGAGGTAAAAAAAGAAACAAATGAGTTCGCGCTGCAATCCTTTGCGTTTCTTTTGTTGTTATTGCGTGTCCCATCTCTGATTTCATCAGACCGCTATGTACATTGTCGCATGGTAGTGTTAAAGGGCTGCGTAGAATTCAAAGTTTTTATCGTGGGGATTCCGCACATAAAGAACTGAACTGGTCGGCAGCATCAGTAGCGAAAAGCATGCTGGGCAGTCAGCAGACCCGCCACTGCTCTGGGCCACATTTATTTCTAAGCTGAAGGAGAACTTTCGAGAAATTGTGCGAAAGGAAACATCAACAGTCTTAATAAGCTTAGAAAGAGGAACGCGTTGCTTTCATTTGAGATAAAACTAATCCCATCTCGCATCACGAACAAAATTTTAAATCCTTGTGGCACGCCTTTCTCCCCGAGCAAATAAACACTACAAAATTTCGCGGCATCGCTCATTTATTAACAAAGCTTATGCCCCATGCTTTATATCTAAACAGGTGGGCAAAATTAACACAAGGAATAAAAAAAAACACTAACACTTGCAGCAAATTCTTCATTAGCGTCCATGATACAGCTTCTGGCGCTCAAGATCCATAATTTCCGTGTGTGAACGCCGCAACCGCGAAGTTGGAACACAAACGGGGATGTCCTTGTAGTGAAGTTCTCCGACTCGAAGTGGTATCTTGTAAAGGTCGAAATATCGGCACAAAAGTTTTTCGCTCAGCCCGAGGTGAAGATTGGGCATCCACAAACATACATGGTCACCAAGCTCGAATCCCTCGAGTAGGTTGTAACGTCACGCGTTTCTGCTCTACTGGCCTCGAATGCGAAAGTGGGGAAAGCCATAGGGCTGTCACTGTGCGCTGATGCTATGCGCTGATGAACAGGCTGTCTCGTCGTTGGCATCCGCTAGCATCACATCGAGTGTGGTCGTGGCCTCACTACCTGAGGCGAGCATAAATGGCGCCATTTGTATAGTCCAACAGGGTGAGTTGTTGGGCTAGTTGGTGTTCGGATTTTACAGGCATATTTTTAGCGCAAAGGACGGGACGAGATACAGACAAGACGAGCACGGGCGCTACTGACAACTGCTTTATTGAAGAAAGATCGAGGCATATAAATACATATCTGGACTGCGCCAGCGCTACCTAACAAGGAACTTGGAATCACAGCAGATGACGCGATAGGAAATTGATCTCAGCATTATACAAAACGACAGACGTGTCACTAACGCAGTTCTGACCCCCTTTCCTGATAAAGAAAGCTTCCAAAGTTTCACGGGCAGTTTTTTGACAACTTCTGCCAAGGATTGAAGCACTCCGGAACCGTGGCTCACACTTGATACAAGCAATGCAGTGGGCAACTAAATTCGTGCGTTCCTTATTGTAGATATCTTTAGCATGCTCCCGGAGTCGATCGTTTACGCAGCGCCCTGTCTGGCCGATGTACATCTTGCCACATGACAGGGGAATCCTGTACACGACGTTCATAGCGCACTGCACAAACCGTTTTTCGTGGTTCTTTTTGCAGCCCCTTTTTTTGTCTTCGCAAGTAATGCGGCGGCTCAGCTGAGCAAGTTTCTTAGGGGCTGAAAAAACCATAGGCACGTCAAACCTATTAGCCACCTTTTTCAGGTTGTGGGATACCTTGTGCAGGTACGGTACCACTTCCGGCTTTTGCTGACCATCCATAGTCTTTGCTGCAGATGTGCGCTTACCAGGATTCATTTTCTTGAGGAGCGTTTCTGCGACTGCCATCACGACCGACCCAGGGAAGCCGGCTGAAAACAGCCTACCCAATTGATGCTCAAAACTTGCCTGCATCTCATGGACACACGACTTCCTTAGCGCCGAATCCAAGCAGAGAGTTGCTATGCCTCTCTTTACTATTTTCGAATGAGAGGAGTCGTACGGCAAGAGCTCTTTTTGTGCTCGGGGAGAATACGCCCAGCAGACGTGCTTTTCCCTGAACATAAGCCTCAAGTCTAAAAACTGAAGAATCCCTTCGACTGGAAGTTCGTAGGTAAAACTGAGCCCTCTGCCATGTAGTTTAAAATCATCAAGAACACACTGTAGTGTTCGCTCATTAGAAATGGGGCAGAGGTTGTTTAAAACAATTAAAAAGTCGTCCATAAAACGAAAAACTTTAAGGACTTTGTCATTGTTAAAATGATTAAAATGATCGTGTAAAGAGCGATCAATATATGATAAAAAAATGTTGCACAAGCCAGGGGCGATGCATGAACCAATGCAAATGCCCTTCTTTTGTAGATAAAACTGGTCGTCAAATTTGATAAAAGTGGAACGAAGATAAAATTCTAAAAGGCCTAAAAAGTTGTCTACCGTCAAACCTGCAGCATTCTGGAAAGCCACAGCACCATTTTCATCTATGCAATCTTTGACGGCAGCAAACAATTCAGGGTGAGGCACAGCATAAAAGAGCTCTTCTACATCGATAGAGAAGGCATACTTCACGTCACTATTCTCTTCAAAAAATCGAACTATATCGGTAGAGTTCTTCACGAGGAAGGGGTCATTTATCACAAGGCCATTCAACACCTTCAAAAGAAACTTACTGACACAATGCTGCCATGTACCACCTTCGTTCACAATAGTGCGGAAAGGGGAATCCGGTTTATGGGTTTTAACACTAAAGAACACCTGCAACGCGGAACTTTCACTGACTGCAATATCCCTTGCGAGCCTCTCCAGATTTAAACGCTTGCAAAGTTCGGCTGCTTTAGTCTTAACTCTTGTTTGGCCTTTTTTCACTAGGACAAAGTTCTTGGTAACCGCCGAAGCTGCTTTTTCATTGTACATAGACCTAGGTAAGGCAACAAAGCCACCCACCTTATCTGCTTGCAAAAGACAGAGCTCATTATCCTTGAAAAAGTTCACAACATTCTGCAAACCATCCTTAGCACACTTGGGACCAGTCACTTTCACATTCTTGGCCAAGCAGTCGATTCCTTCCAAGAGGCATCGTTCCCCGTCTTCCTGCTGGGCCCTCTTAGCCATTTTCCTATTCAAGGCTACGAGTTCGTGTGGTGGAACCGAGGGCTCCAGTCCGAACTTGGGACCCTTGTCAAGAAGATTCGAAATGTTGGAGGGAATGGAAGCACCACCCATCACGATTAGGCCTCCCTTTCGGTGTTTAGAGACCTTCGGCTTCCCCAAGGAACCAAGGATCCATCGAAGGTTGTAGCTCCACCAAAATTCAGTCAGGCGCGCTGCTTCACGTTTCAAGGAGAAGAGTCTCTTGTCAGCAATCCATTCCGGAAACTGAGCAGAAATGGCAGTCCTCAGCCAGTCGAAATATAAACGCACTTGGCGCCACAGTTCCGAGCGTAAGATCTTCAAAACTCTTTTTGCATGTCCCCATGAAGGCGAAACAGGACCAAACAAGGCACTTACTTCCGACGGTGTAATTGACTTCCTGATGCAGAATCCAAGAAACCGAGCACGGCACGTCGCTGACACAATGTAGGTCAAGATAAGATTGACGTCAAGAAATTCCTTAGAAGACACATAGAAAGAAGAGCCCGATGTAGAAGAAATATACTTCAACAGGGTGAGTTGTTGGGCTAGTTGGTGTTCGGATTTTACAGGCATATTTTTAGCGCAAAGGACGGGACGAGATACAGACAAGACGAGCACGGGCGCTACTGACAACTGCTTTATTGAAGAAAGATCGAGGCATATAAATACATATCTGGACTGCGCCAGCGCTACCTAACAAGGAACTTGGAATCACAGCAGATGACGCGATAGGAAATTGATCTCAGCATTATACAAAACGACAGACGTGTCACTAACGCAGTTCTGACCCCCTTTCCTGATAAAGAAAGCTTCCAAAGTTTCACGGGCAGTTTTTGACAACTTCTGCCAAGGATTGAAGCACTCCGGAACCGTGGCTCACACTTGATACAAGCAATGCAGTGGGCAACTAAATTCGTGCGTTCCTTATTGTAGATATCTTTAGCATGCTCCCGGAGTCGATCGTTTACGCAGCGCCCTGTCTGGCCGATGTACATCTTGCCACATGACAGGGGAATCCTGTACACGACGTTCATAGCGCACTGCACAAACCGTTTTTCGTGGTTCTTTTTGCAGCCCCTTTTTTTGTCTTCGCAAGTAATGTGCAAGTCGTGTGTCCATGAGATGCAGGCAAGTTTTGAGCATCAATTGGGTAGGCTGTTTTCAGCCGGCTTCCCTGGGTCGGTCGTGATGGCAGTCGCAGAAACGCTCCTCAAGAAAATGAATCCTGGTAAGCGCACATCTGCAGCAAAGACTATGGATGGTCAGCAAAAGCCGGAAGTGGTACCGTACCTGCACAAGGTATCCCACAACCTGAAAAAGGTGGCTAATAGGTTTGACGTGCCTATGGTTTTTTCAGCCCCTAAGAAACTTGCTCAGCTGAGCCGCCGCATTACTTGCGAAGACAAAAAAAGGGGCTGCAAAAAGAACCACGAAAAACGGTTTGTGCAGTGCGCTATGAACGTCGTGTACAGGATTCCCCTGTCATGTGGCAAGATGTACATCGGCCAGACAGGGCGCTGCGTAAACGATCGACTCCGGGAGCATGCTAAAGATATCTACAATAAGGAACGCACGAATTTATTTGCCCACTGCATTGCTTGTATCAAGTGTGAGCCACGGTTCCGGAGTGCTTCAATCCTTGGCAGAAGTTGTCAAAAAACTGCCCGTGAAACTTTGGAAGCTTTCTTTATCAGGAAAGGGGGTCAGAACTGCGTTAGTGACACGTCTGTCGTTTTGTATAATGCTGAGATCAATTTCCTATCGCGTCATCTGCTGTGATTCCAAGTTCCTTGTTAGGTAGCGCTGGCGCAGTCCAGATATGTATTTATATGCCTCGATCTTTCTTCAATAAAGCAGTTGTCAGTAGCGCCCGTGCTCGTCTTGTCTGTATCTCGTCCCGTCCTTTGCGCTAAAAATATGCCTGTAAAATTTGTATAGTCGCCTGCACTGCTGTGTTGTGTGCGGAACGTTCATATTGTATATTCTTCGGTATCAACAAACAGGGCAGGCTCTAAGCGATAGTTTTCATTACGGTTTCCCTTAGCCCATTAGTCTGTGCGTGGTACGCAGTCGTCTGCCTGTGGCTCAATTCGCTGCACATCGAAATCGACTGGATGAACTCAGCAGTAAACGCAGTTAATTTGTTTGTGATAGCTGTCAAGGAGCAGCGGCAAGGGAGAAAGTTTTCATCGAATAACTTCATTTCTGCGGCGCTCCTACGTTGCGAGGATTTCGCTTTGGCGTATTGGGCCAAGTGGTCGGCAACTGCTATTATTCACTTGTTAGCATTTGATGTCATAGGAGAGCGACCAAGTTGGACCACATTGATTTCCTGGAAAAGCTACTGTGGTGGCTGGTTCGGCTGTAGAGCCCCGGCGGTCTTAATGGCAGCGTTCTGCGGCACTGGCGGTTACAACTCTTGACGCAGTGGGCGAAAACAGCGAAGGTACAGGCCAGCACAAAATGCAACCCCTTTAGCATTGCTCAGCATTGAATATTTTGCGAAAACACAGTTTTTGTACATGAATACTGCCGGCACATGCCTGAGAGCGCGAAATAGGTATCTACTGAATTGGCAGCCAGTTATGCGCGTCTTCTACTTTTTCATCGGAAATGCCATTGTACATAGTGTACGCTGGCGGCGCATGATCAAGTGCTACCTTTCTGCAGCAACGTTGTGAACGCCCACGCATATTGCTATAGTGCCGGGTTTCCACTACTCCGTTGTTCACTATCAAACATGCAGCGTACATCTCTCTGACAATTTTTTTAGGGGAACAAAGGTAGAGTAAATTTGTAATGGATTTGTAAGTTAGATTTTAAAATGGTTCCTCTTTTCTTGGAACTCTGGACAAGTCCGCGTATTCCCAGCAACAGAGAGAAGGGAGTAGTGAAATGTTTTAGTGAAATCGCACATGGTAATACGGGAGTAATTAGCATACACCGAAGCGCTGCTCTTGGGCGGATGCTGATTGCTTCCTTACTACAAATCTAGTTTACCTTGGAGGATTTTCCTAAAAAAATCTTTGACCAACACTGCTCCCACATCGAGTTGTTGATCAACATCGCCCTTGTCCTGCTGTAAACTTCCCGTCTCGGTTAGCTCATCGGATTGGTTTGTAAGTGACGTGCTGAAGTCGGCAATAAGAAAAAAGTCTCGGTTAGCTCAGTTGGTAGACCAAGTTCTCCGGTGAAGCGGTGATCCCAGGTTCGAACCCCGCACTAAGACGATTTTTTTGTTTTTCACTGGGAAGTTTCTGAGCAACACGAGGCATGTTCGGTAGCGGCGATATCCCAGTGCTCTCGCGCAGTGGCCAGCGCAGCTGATCTGTTCGCACCACTGCTGGTTTTAATCGGAGTGGAAGATGTTTATTTAATTGTTCTTTATTTATTGATGTCAATTAGCACAAACCCGCAGACCTCAAAAGATCTTGCTTGGGGTAGACCCACCGAAATAGCGCTTTCGCACTAATATTTGTCCTGAATTGGACGAAGAGTACGAGTAAAACCGATGTGTTTCAGCTGTTGGCGTATCGCCCGAAGCCCGCACAAAATTTCTCACAAAGATGACCCGATACGCCAACCAGAGAAGCAGTCTTTTTAGCAGCGCACGTTTATTCACGAGAGCGTTGCTTTGAAGGCAAAAGAACGCTAATAAACACTTGAATGGTCCGTAAGGTGAAGACTTGTCTTTCAAGCATTCTCTAAAGAGTTGAAGCTGAGGTTATCAATGGTGGTGTTGGTGGTTATTTGACCCCAAAAGGCGTCTTCGTCGTCCCCTTCTGGTGGCTTGTCGACAAGGGCTCCCAACGGATGTCTGCGCGAGTGTGCGTACTTGTACACGACAGTGATGTCGTACACCAGCAGGGGCAGGGTCCACCAAACTAAACGGCTGGAGGGCCCCTTCAAATTGTCACGTGAGCCCGATGCGTGATGATCGCTGACAAGACTGGTCGTTCTTATAAATAGGGGCGGAATTTTGATGTCATCCTAGTAATCGCAAGGCTTTCCTTCTCCGCCCCCGAACACTTACCGTGGGCAACCGTAAGCGATTGCTTTCTGTAACCCTTCCCTTTTCTGAACAAGCACAACGCCTACGCCCAGGCAGCTTGTGTCGGTATGAATTTCAGTCAGGCAGTTTCATCACAAAACGAGGAATGGAGGCGACTTTAAACGGCCCTAAAGTTGTTTGCAGACCTTGCCGACTTGTGCCGCTTGCGATTTCAACCAATCGAAAATCTGCAGTTTATGGCTGGGTGACCGGATCAGCCGTACGCGAGCAATTTTTCACAAGCCGCCTTTATTAATCACAATATCAGAGCAATCCATGAGTTAATTTTTGCCGTCAGGCTGCGGCATCTATGGGATAGTGGCTGCTTTCTGCTCGCTCGGTCGCACGCCGTCCTTCCTGATATTGTGGCAAAGAAATAACATCTCCTGGCAGGCGATCCGGTACTTCTTAGCCTTGAGCTTAATTTCAGAAGACTTGATTGCGTCTAGGACTGCCTTCAGAATCCCCTGCATGTTGAAGCTCATCGCAAAAAAATATGACGTCGTATAAAAACACGAGATGGGCTTACCACTTGTGCCCCACCCACACCGCGTCCAGTGCGCTTTAAAATTTTGCTGGTGCAGAACAAAGCCCGAATGACATGACCTTGAATTGGCATACACCATTCGATGTAAATATCGATATCTTTTCTTAGTCTCATTCGTTAACATGAATGTGTCAGTGCCACTAGCTTTTGACATCACTGCACGAAAAGCAGCTGGCGAGCCAGAGCCGGTCTAACCATGGTCTATTCAGCTGGAGGGTAGAGGTCTTCGTTATATCCTTGAGTCGTTGCTAAGTAACGCATAACAACTGGTGTTGCTGAATGATCGAACACCTTCTCATGATGCATTTCTTCTTGGTGAAGGATTGCTGTGCGCTCTCGCGGGCTGCACACAGTAGGCGATTTCGCTGAGGAAGGGCGTGTTCGCCGCTTACTTTGCGATGTTTTCCAATTCGCTTTTCCGGAATTTTCTACAATGATGAGAAGCAATCGATCTAGCTAAGAAAACTGCGGATCTGCTCTTGTATGTTGTCGGGCGGGGCTCTGTTGATGTCGTAAATATGCGGCTGATCTTCGTTTGTGAACCTTCTGAGCGATTACATGTACCTCTATATAACACTCTTCATTTTATTGGAATCTGCGACCTTTATGAGGAGAGGAGACTGAACGGGGTGGGTTTCATATTTATAAAATGCGACGACGGTTGTGTGACATTCCGGGGTCAGGATCGCATTGCTGGTCGGATCGATTGCAAATGTAGTGGACTTTGATTTCAGACCAGTCTTCACTCGAAGCTCAGTCAAGAAGGTTATGCCTAAGGTTACGTCATATAAAATATTTGTGTACAATTACGAAGGCTGGGTAATTTCTATCTTCATTGATGATCACTCGTGCGGCGCATACTGAGCCAGGGTAGTCAAACGTACTTGCGGGCGTTCGAAGCGGTCATCACTCTCTTGACCTCAGCCACTAATGGCTGACGAATTACACCGTTTTCCGCTGACATGTCCACTAAAGCAGTTTACGTACGACTGTCGGGGAACAATTCAATATCGATGCTTTTTTCTCATTTTCATTTTTCTTGTTTTTTTAGTGTTTTTTCAGTGACAACCAAAATCAATACAGTCAATATTACTTCAAGCATCTGGATTCCTAGCTCGCAGGCTAGTTAGGATCCGTGCGCATATTGTTCAGAAAACTAAATAAGCAGACTGCAGAGAAAACTAAATCAGCAGGTTTCTCTTGCTCGCGTTGCAGGTCGGACTTGCAGTTCGGTCTCTGATTCGACGGGTGACGTGTCTATGACTGCGGCGCGCCATTAGGATGTCCGGTCGTGCTGCCTCCGAGATGGTCTTCACGTGCGGTGCCATTGTATTCGAGGGCGTTCGTCATTTTGTCGGCAAACGAGGTCACTTCCAATGATTGCTTTCGTCAGTTTGTCCAGTGGGGTTAGGGGGACGTTGATCAGGCTGCCGCTCCTTAGCTTCGGCCTATCAACGCGAACTGCGAGGCTTTCGGCGATGAAGTGCGGGAAAGGCCGTTGATCACACGCAAATATCGACCCATGTAGTTGTATAATTCTTTCGGTAATTGGCCGGTGAGTTGTCATGGTGTGCGGATAGCAAAAGCATATCAGTACTGCAGTGCCGGTACTGGAAGTGAAGGAGATAGTCGGCCAGATCGAAGTTAAGACACAACGGAAGGTTGTCGTGGGCTCTCAAGGCGTCGCAATTCTGGGGGTGTAAAGCCTTTCTTAGGTTGGGCGACTGGTGGCTGGGGGTGGCATTCTAGCAGAGCAGGTTGGCGCCGCAGAGGGCTCGCTTCGTTTCCTCGGAGCCGAGGACTGCGTAGTCCAGGACGGCACGTTATGGCCGACGCTGTAGCTGTACCGTTTGCGTTTGGCCCGGTTCCTACTGCTTGCAGCCACCAGTAAGGCATGACAAATGGAACGGTTGCTACTGGGTTAGAACGGCATGAAGCAATGAAGGACCTACAACCCAAATACGTAGATCAGGTCCTATATGTCGTTCCTGCTTGTGGCTGTGGTTTGCGGGTGGCTTGGAGTAATGGCTTGGAACGGTGGTTAGAACTACAAGGCTCACGCATCCATCTTGAATGGCCCACTGGTAAACAAATAGAAGGTTGACTGTGGGGAAGGACCTGCTCATAACCTCTCGTCAAGATGAGCGGAGCGAAAAAGGCGTTTCATTTTTCCCGTATATGCTCACACAGTCTCAATCAGTGGCTGAATGCGTGACTGAAGAAGCTGTGCTCATTCCTTGCGGACGGCTCTATTAAACACTTTGAACAGCCACTGTTTTAACCATTCCCAATTGGCCAGAGAAGCTTCACTATTTTTGCACGCCTTGCCGGGCCTTCAGGCAAAAAAAAAGCGTTGCTTCCTTGAATAGGGCTCTCTCTGTTGAATAGAACCACTTGTTAGAAACTGGTCGACCCCCTTTGCGGGATCCTCGCGTTTTGAGCCATTGAAGGTGGGGGCACTCAGGGCTGCTGCAGATTTACCGGAGCAGATGTCGAGGCTTCTTTCCGGGGTCGAGTCTGGTCTTCGGTCTGTTCAGGTGGCAGACTTTGAAGATGGGGCTGCCTGCCAGTTCGGCTTCGGGCCGTGCGGCTTCGCTTTTTTTCCAGATGTCCAATTTCTGAAAATTGCTCGGGAGCTCTGAGCACCCCAGCACCCACTGCCCCGGCACTCAGCAGCCCCACCAGGTGAATTTATCACAACCATGTTTTGTGTTGGTGAAAGCCATGGACAGTGGGCGAGAAGAGCTGCATACTCTTCAAACTCTTCACTCTGTGGACTAGCGCCCACAAGGAACTGCGCAGCTCGGCGACGGCGGTACCTACAAGCGTGCTTGTTGTGCGTCGAACAAACCTGCCGCTGGTCGCGACGGCGCTAGGATTAACGGTTATGAATAAAATTAAAGACACGATGTGAAAGCCAGTCACAACAATCTATAAATGCGTAGGAGTGTCACGTGACTGCTGTCATTCGAGATGAAGCTGGACCCATGCAGCGTCACAAACGAAACCCTA
>JARKHS020014768.1:0-18443 GCA_030143305.2 Amblyomma americanum
CTTCTCCCAAAGCCTTCCTCTACCCTAGAGGACCTGGAAGAGCCCCAATGGTGAGATTAAAAATGAAATCGACTTCAAACTATGCGCTAAACCTGGCATCATTCAGGATGTGGCCGTCCTCGGAAGGGTGCGTTGCAGCGACCATAGAATGGTAAGGTCTAGAATTAGCTTAGACTTGAAGAGAGAACGGAAGAAGCTAGCGAAGAAGAAGAACATTAACGAGTTAGCCGCAAGAGGGAAAGCACAGGAGTTTAGGATAGCGCTGCAAACCAGATATTCGGCTTTAACTGAGGAAGATGATCTTGATGTTCATTCAATGCACGATAACCTGACATCAATAATTACGGAGTGCGCAGTAGAAGTAGGCGGTAGGACAGTTCGAAAAAATACCGGGAAGCTATCTCAGGTGACGAAAGATCTGCTTAAGAAGCGCCAAAACATGAAGGCATCTAACACTACCGATAGAATAGAACTAACGGAGCTATCAAAGTTAATAAATAAGCGCAAGGTAGCCGTCATAAGGAAGTTTATTATGGAGAGAATGGAGCATGCTATAAAGAACGGAGGTAGCCTAAAAACAGTGAAGAGGAAACTAGGCATAGGTAAAAACCAGATGTATGCATTAAGAGACAAGCAGGGCAATGTCATTAGCAATATGGATAAGATAGTTAACGTAGTCGAAGAGTTCTACAAAGACCTGTACAGTAGCCAATGTAATCAGAGCGCTAATGAGAAAGACAGCAGTGCACAGCAATGCGTCATCCCGCCAGTAACGAAAGATGAAGTAAAGAAAGCCTTAGAAGCAATGAAAAGGGGAAAAGCAGCTGGGGAGGATCAGGTAACAGCAGATCTGTTGAAGGATGGAGGGGACATCGTGCTAGAAAAACTAGCCACCCTGTATACGCAATGCCTTATGACCTCACCTGTACCAGAAGCTGGGAAGAATGCAAACATTATCTTAATTCATAAGAAGGGAGACGCCAAGGACTTGAAAAATTACAGGCCGATCAGCTTACTATCCGTTGCCTACAAAGTATTTACTAAGGTAATCGCTAATAGAGTCAGGGCAACGTTAGACTTTAATCAACCAAATGATCAGGCAGGCTTTCGTAAAGGATATTCCACAATAGATCATATTCATACTATCAATCAGGTGATAGAGAAATGCGCAGAATATAACCAACCTCAATATATAGCTTTCATTGATTACGAGAAAGCATTCGACTCAGTGGAAACCTCAGCAGTCATACAGGCATTGCGTAATCAGAGGGTAGAAGAGCCTTATGTCAAAATACTGGAAGATATATATAGCAACTGCACAGCTACTATAGTCCTCCATAAAGTCAGCAATAAAATTCCAATAAGGAAGGGCGTCAGGCAAGGAGAAACGATCTCGCCAATGCTGTTCACCGCATGTTTGCAGGAGGTATTTCGAAGCCTGAATTGGGAACAGTTGGGAATAAGAATAAATGGAGAATACCTAAATAATCTGCGATTTGCTGATGACATTGCCTTGCTGAGTCACTCAGGAGGTGAACTGCAAATCATGATCAACGAGTTTGACAGGCAGAGCAGATCGATGGGTCTAAAAATTAACATGCAGAAAACCAAGGTAATGTTCAACAGCCTAGCAAGGGAACAACAGTTCACAATTGGCAGCGAGAGCCTTGAAATTGTGCCGGAATACGTCTACTTAGGGCAGGTAGTGACAGCAGATCCAGATCATGAGAGGGAGATAACTAGAAGGATAAGAATGGGCTGGAGCGCATATGGCAACTTCTCGCAGATCATGAGTGGCAGTTTACCAATTTCCCTCAAGAGGAAAGTGTACAACAGCATAATCTTACCGGTACTCACCTACGGGGCAGAAACGTGGAGGCTAAGGAAAAGAGTTCAGCTTAGGTTAAGGACAACGCAGCGAGCCATGGAAAGAAAAATGATAAGTGTAACATTAAGAGATCAGAAGCGGGCAGAGTGGGTGAGGGAACAAACACGGGTTAATGACATCCTAGTCGAAACCAAGAGAAAGAAATAGGTTTGGGCAGGGCATGTAATGCGAAGGCAAGATAACCGCTGGTCCTTAAGGGTAACGGAGTGGGTTCCAAGAGAAAGTAAGCGTAGCAGGGGGCGGCAGAAGGTTACGTGGGCGGATGAGATTAAGAAGTTTGCAGGCAAAGGGTGGATGCAGCTGGCAAAGGATAGGGTTAATTAGAGAGACATGGGAGAGGCCTTTGCCCTGCAGTGGGTGTAGTAAGGCTAGCGTTTCTTCTAGCGTTTCTAGATCACTAGGATTCATCAGACGATCGCTCACTTTTTCTCCCCCTAAGGTTAGACTAATCGCATACGAAACTTTCATCCGCACTAAACTTGAATATGCATCGAGCATTTGGAATCCTCATCAAAAGTATTTAAGACATATGTTAGAGGCCATTCAAAATCGAGCCGCTCGGTTTATAATATCAAATTATGATTCTCGGTCGAGTGTTACTAATATCAAATCTTCTGTTGGTTTACCTTCCTTGGCATCCCGTCGCAAGATAGCAAGACTCTGTCTATTTTATAAACTTTATTATAATTTTCCCCAACTGCGTGAGAGCCTAATTATGCCCCCTTTAAGATCATCGCGACGTTTGTATAATTGCCGTAGTATTCAACGCATTCATGGTTCAACCAATGCGTTCAATTCCTCGTTCTTGCCAGCTGCCATAGCCGAGTGGAATCTCCTTCCAGACAGTGTTGTGAATGAAGTTAATTCCCTAAAATTTAAACAGATGTTAATTGATTTATTCCCCAACTAATTCCTGTTGAAGGCCCTTTTTTCTTTTTTTTGTTCATTCACTTGCTTGTTTTTCTTTTGAAGTGTTCACAGTTGTATCTACATGTGTTAAGTTTATGTTTCAATTTTGTTCTTTGTGACATGATTACTGTTCGCCCCCCCCCCTTTATGTAATGCCCCCTGGGGCCCTTAAGGGTAAATAAATGATGATGATGATGATGATGATGATGATGATGACCCTAGAGGCAGGGGAGGCAGCGCTACTCAAGTGCTCGAGGCTGGGTTCTAAAAGGGCTCTAGTCCAACGGGCGGGAGTAGCGACATCATCCTGCGGGGCGCCGGACTGAGGACTCCACCTATGTAACGGGCCATTTTTGGCCTGCAAACTATCTTCTCTGAATAAAGGTTTCACCACCACCACCACCATGAAAGCGATGGCTCAGCCCGAAGGTAGAGACATCGAGGAGCCGTTCGATGTCTAAATACTTCTCGCCTCTGCCCCCAGCCGGCCCCCAGGAGGAAAAGAAACAAGAGAAGAAAAAGAAGCTTCAATAGAAAGGCAGCAGCAAATAAAGCCAGGATTGTACCACTGCTTCGCACTAGGTTCCAAAGGGTAGTAACAAAAGCAACACAAACAACAAAAATAATCGCGTCATAAAACCGAAAGACGCGAGCAGCGACTCCCTCAGACGCGAGCTAGTACTCGCTGGAATCAACCAAAAGGCCGCGAATGCAAATTTGAGGACCTCAAAAAAAATAAAGGAACAATAGCGAGAAATTGAAACGAGAACAGCCCTTCCAAAAAAGACAACCACAGGCTTCCAACAAAGGAGACCTGAAAAATGAACGCAACATATGTTGCAGCAAATGATGCATGACATGATGCAGCAATTCCAATGGCATATGAAATAGATCCAAACACAGTTCTAAGGGCAGATCGCAGAGATCAAGAGCGCTGTTCGTAATTATAGGCGTGGGAAAAGATTAAGGAAAAGAGCGCACAACCGTCTATCTCTAACGGCTTAGATATATGACAATGCAATTGCAGGCGCTACCGCAAAATAATGGCCTCATAAAACAATATATAAACACACAACTCACACCCCCGATGTAACGGCGCTCCAAGGAACTGGAAGCAAGCCCACTTTACAAATCTACGAGGTTTACGAGAGTCAAAACGAAGCTAAAGTGGCCTTCCCAGGCACCAAAGGCATCACCGCCATCGCGAACGATACCATCGTCGACAACGACGGAAACCACGCGCGTGTAGAAATCATTCAGAAAAAGCGACAAGGAGGGAGCACGTTCGTACTGAACGTGTAGAGCCGACCTACAGAGAAAGAAAAGCCAAAATACACTTCCACGGAGCGTACACGCTCGCCAAAGAAAATGCTCTCATCATCGTAGATTTCAACGCCTTGGACAGGAGTTGGGGATAAGAGAAACAAGACTTCAAGGGAGGAACATTAGCAACGATAGCGTATAGTTTGGCTGCAGTCTAATCACAGATCCCGCTACTCCCAGGAGAATCGAGAAAAGTGTCAACACGAACACTTGTCCGGACCTCAACTTCGTCAGGAAGTGCAAGGATTCGCAGAGAGAAAATGTGATGGGAAAACTAGGCAGCGATCACTTTATCCGTTGGAAGCGAATAGCGTCAGACTGGATAAGGCGCCAGATTGAACAAGCAAAAATCACAGGCTGGAACGCGTTCTGCGGGGCGCGAAACCAATCTGAGGTTGGTATCCATTCACTGGAGGAATGGAGAGGCATGCTGAGAGAAACGCGAGAAAAATTCACAAAAATATAAGGAGAGAAACAACAAGGCTCGAAGTAGAAGGGCACCTCCTAGGCTATAGGAAGGCAGACGTAGTCACACCAAAAAAAGCGGAAGCAAGAACACAACAGTGAACTAAAACTAAAGATAGCAGAAACCACGTCTAAAGCTACAGAATATGCGACGTAACTCACTGAACAAAGTTGGGAAGAAATCAGCGGCCCGCTTCGGGGAAGTCAAGGCACGGCAAGAACCTGGAATCCCCTAAGAGCACTAATTTATCCGACCAAAATCAAATCTGAAAACAGCAAAGCCATCTACAGTTTCATCCACTCCTTCGAGGAATCTGACACCGCCCACCTAGAGAAGGCACAAGCAAAATGCTTCTGCGATCACAACCCCCCTGCGATACCGAGGATCGTATCGAGGAGCCGAAAACGAGATACTCGATCGCCCCATAATTGTGGCAGAGGTTCATGCAGCCAAAGAGAACACGACGACCTGAAACACGGCAACAGGAGCAGAAAGAGTCGACAACGCGCTGATCCGCAACCTGAGCGACATCATACAAGAGCTTACAAGCTTTCCTAAATACTGGGAGGTGGAGACGGTTCCTGAATATTGGAAACACGCTGAAGTAATAATCATACCTAATCCAGGTGAAAAAAAAACTTTAACTTCAGAATCTCAGGTTTGCCTCGTTTACATCTTGCCTTAACCAGCTTTACGAGCGGATGGGGACTCTAGGACTGCAAAATTGCATGAAAAATAACGACCTCAACCATGTTTGGCTTCTGAGCAAAGTTATAGATGCTGGACGTACGTACTCCTCAGAATACTCCGAAACGTAACCTGTACGGGTGAAATGTAATAATGGCCACGGACATCAAGGGGACATTCGGTAACTTCAGCCGCGAAGCTATCCTTATGGGCCTAGACGACCTGGACTGTGGACGCAGAATCCATGGTTACGTCAAAGCTTTCCTCTCCAATACAACGGCCACTATCGGCATGAGAGACCTTCGATCGAACAAAATTTACACAACAATGCAAAGAGAACACCCCAAGGGTCATTCATCTCACCTATGCTCTTCAACATAGCTATGATAGGCCTAGCTCAAAAACTGAAGATGCCAACCTATGGCGGCGACGTTACAGTCTTGAAAAACACATGCATCTTCGGGGAGAAGAAAGACAGGCCACAGGAAGCGGCCTCCTGTGTGGAGCAACACCTCGGAGAAAGAGGACTCGCAGGCTCAACCGAGAAATCTTAACTGCTGCGAGTCTGGAGAGGCAAGCAAACCCGGACCATTCCAACCTGAAAGTCCACGTCTACCTGGAAGGAACGCCAGTACTAGACAACACAACAATGAGGATCTTTGGCAAGTGGGTTCAATCCAACTAATGCATTACTCACACTTTCAGTCTACTCAAAGCAAAAATGCTGCAAGTCGCCCCCTTGATCACCCGCATCACCAAAAGGCGACATAACTTGCGCGAAAAGGACAATAAAACTGGTCAGAAACCTGGTCGTCAGCCGAATCACATACCCCCCGGCCCTAAAAGTGCCTCATTAAGAGCGAAGTACAAGCGTGCTTCGCCAAGCGTATAACAAAGCGCTCTGACTACCGCACAACACGTCTGCAGAAAAAACTCATGGCTGTGGGATTGCGAAACCTGCGACGAGCTACAGGAGGCGCACGTTGAGTCGAGAATACTTAGGCCGCTGTATACGACTGAAAGAGCGCTCTTACAGAGTCTCGGATACGCAAAATTATTAAGTGTCCGGCAAAAATAATGAAAAATAAAGTGTCCCTGCCCGTGACTCGGACACACGATGCTAGAAATGACGAGGACGGAAGCAATCCCCGACGAGCGGCGCAAGTCCCTAAAGGTGGTGCCAATACCAATGCACACGGACCGCAACCTCCACCGAGGCAGGAGAAGAGCGAGGGCGGAAGTTTATTGAGAAAACATACACTCCTAAAGACACGACCGTGTATACAGATGCGTGCTGATGACGAGGAGACAAAAAAATGTAGTGGCCACGGTAGTCGAATCATTTCTACGAAAGGACCAGCACGTGTATGCGAGACTGCATGGTAGAAGAGGCCGAGAGGTAGACGTTTCTTGAGAGGCGGCAGAGGGCTATAAAAGCGGGCGGTTGATAACAATACTCACGGACTCTCAGAGACTACCTAAATTGCATGAATGGGTGGATAAGTTGTCACCCGCTCAGTATAGTCCTCGCAGCGAGCGACAGAATTAAAAATAAAAACGACAAGACCACACACAAAATTGTCTGGGTATTGGGACACAGAGGGGTGTCAGGGAATCAAAAGGCCGACAAAGTAGCTGGAGGCGAGGATACACTACTTTCCAAGCATCCGACAAGACCGCGGAACTCAATCCAAAACCCTAGGAGTACTCGGCTATACTAAAAAAAATATAGAGTTAGAAGAATCTAAATATCTCCGGCCGCCCAAATCTTTGAACAAAGAGGAAGCTGTCACTGTCAAACAATTACGTTCAGGCTGTTACCGATACCTACACGTACTAAACTAAATGCGCCCTACGATATACGCGGAGAAATGGCTATTGAGTGACGAAAAACCCAAAGTATAACACATCACGTGGGTCTGTAAAAACATGGACGTGGTCCCCAAAATACAAAATAATTCGAGTGCGATGCAATGCGATTGATGGATGGATGGATGGATGGATGGATGGATGGATGGATGGATGGATGGATGGATGGATGGATGGATGGATGGATGGACGGACGGACGGACGGACGGACGGACGGACGGACGGACGGACGGACGGATGGATGGATGGATGGATGGATGGATGGATGGATGAATAGATATATGGATGAATCGATGGATGGATAAGGCTTAACCCTTTAAATCAGGCAGTGATTCAAGCCACCTAGCCATGACATGTGAACTTTTATCCTTTTCTTGATGTTAGCCATCTATCAGATAACCTTCGCCTGGTTACTTATACTCGCTTAAAATCTACTTTTCCTTCAATGTCCTTAAACCCCTATGCTTTGGACAAATCACCCCCGCTGCTTTCCCCTGTAGGGTGAAGCCCTTTACAGAAAAGTATCAATTGTTCAGTCGCTTCCTTCTCTCCGCACGCAACGCACATTTTGTCTCTCTCGTGGTACCTGACTCTATATGTCTTAGTCCGCAAAACGCTCATCACGGCCTCAAAGAGCAAAGAGCTTCCCCTACAATTATCATAGATATTATCTTTGGCAATTTCCTGCTTAAACATATTTTATCTTCCCAGCGCTGATTTCGCCAGCATCTCTGTTTTCCACAGAGCTCTCTTTGTTTCTTAACCTTTTTCTGAACCGACAATCGAATGAACAGCGAGACTCCGCTGTTCGGCGACTTCTGTGAAGACCAACAAGTTCTGCTGCAGCTAGCTCAATGGGCGGCAGTGGCCAGCAGAGCAATGAACTGATGGCAACCGAAAACTGATTAAATGTGCACAAGGTCGACAGAGAAGACTCCTGTGAATACAACCAAGGCGAGAACATCCCTGAAGATTCTTAAAAACGATAGAAAAAGCACTAGAGTTCAATAAACGCAAGCGATATAAACGAATAAACGCAAGCGATGTATAAGTCTTCAACATAGCGTATTCCGCATAATAGGGTTGCAAAGAAGATGTGGGCCAGCTCGTCTGCAGAATTTCTACAGGTCGCTTTTCCGTAACCTTCGCTGAAAATCCGTAATTCGCTTTCACTCCCGATGCTCCGGTAGCGAGCCTTCCAGTCGGCCCTGGATCTGAAGGTGTAATTAGTTTTTGGAAATTAACATCATCACGAGCTCGATTTGCCTTGGATATTTATTCTGTAATTGGTCACGCAACTCTCACTCGGTTAAAACAGCACATCGCCGAGAAATAACCCCGTAGATAATATCTTGTCACCGTAAATGCACTACCGTATTCTCCAGTACATTGAGCTAGATTATTAGTGTATTAGACCAGTGCACCGCTTTATTCTTTGATGCTTTAAGTACTCCATTCGTCAGTATATTACAGGCCAGGGAGATTGTTTCTGGTCCTTTGAATAAGAAGCGTGCGCTGAAATGCACACTTTTGTGCCGTCGACTTTCTTGTTTCGTTCTGTGTTTGTCATTTGAGCGCACGTGATGTGTTCAAAGATCATGCACCAACTAATCCGCCAGAAAGCCTTAATGCTTCTGGGCCACGCCGTTTAACTTTTGCATCCTCATCGCTGAAAACCGTTCGAACCTAATAGGATATGTGATCACCTCACTCGTATGTCTTAGGATTACATGGATGCTAGGATATCCCCACAGTGTAGCTTAAACGGAGACACCTCTGTGCTCAAAACATGTGACTAAAGTCTGGTCACGTTGAGCTTCTCACAATGGCGCTTCCATAGAGTCTGATGTATTCTTTGCGGCTATAATCTACGCTGTGAATGCTTTGATGCTCCCCCGTTAATCAGGGTAAACTATGCTTGAAATATTGAAGTCAGCGTATAGATAGCAAAAGTGATGTTCCAAGGTAGATTTTAGAATTCCTGCTCAAAACTCTGAAGATCTGATTTTCGACCGCAAGAAAAAGATAAAATTTTCCACAACCGTTGTCCTTTGGGACAGTTCATTTCATTTTCTGGGTTCTTGAATCTGTTCAGGGACCCTGGTCGAAATACTTTTTGGAGTGTGAATGCTGAACATGGATACAGTAAGAGAGTAATTGCTTATTTCATTCACCCAAGTGCAACCATACGGCTACAAAGGAAAGCTTTAAGCGTCGAAAAAAACAGAATAGTTAAAAAAAAGCATCCTGATTGCTAGTTGAACGCCGGACCACCTCTTCACCAGAGCTGTCGCTATACCAACTGATAAAAACGGGGAGTCGGTTGTAGCCGTATGCCTGCGCTTAGTGCGTAATTACTCTCGTATTAGAAGTATACTGCAGCTTGAGGAATCCTTCTAGATCTTTCGACTAACATGGATTTAATGATAGATGCCACACAATACTGCGCGTTGTATTATCCAAATTTCCAAGTCAAGCTAAGCGTAGCAGGTGGGAAAGAAAATCAGGCGGTGGCATTAACATTAAATTTTTTTTGGCGTCGAGGTGGCCCCAGATTATACACGACACGATTAGGTCGAGACACATGAGTCTTTTGTCTTTAAATAATCTTCCTTAAGCTTATGATGATGGTGATGATTTTGATGTATCGAGAAATGTAGTCTAGATGGTAGCTGTTGATATTTTACTCTGTATATATCTTAATGCTGCTCGTACATTGCATCGGTGTCGATACGAATTTCTTCAGGCCGCCATTGTGATTTACTTAAACGCTCTTGATTAGAGTTATTCATTTCGAGACCCTGACTATACGCCTATTTATGTCGCCGAGTATCTGGCTATTGAGTTGGCCTTAATAAGGATTCCCTGTAGTATCTCTCGGGTTATAGTTTCAGACAGACCTTCTGTTCTGACAGCGCTAGAAAAACTGAGGGATACTCCTATCAGCCGTTTCTTTCGACTTTTTATTCCACCACATATTGCAGAAGTACTCTTTCAGTGGGTCCTTGCTCACCGTGGCATAGCCTCTAATGACACGGCGGATTTTTTAGCAAAGTACGCTCTTGGAATACTTCTATTGTCCCGTTCGTCTGTAATACTGTGTACTTGACTATAGAACGCTTCCAAAGATTTCAGCGTCTCCAGTTCTTCAGCCATTAGCCTCTCCTTGCTGCAGCAGATTTTCAACACCTGGCATTTCTTTGGAGTGTGCGGATGTGCAGTTCAAGGCAACGTGAGGTGTCCATGACCCTCCTGCGCTGCAGCATACCGCGGCTAAATCTCTATACATATCGATGAGGGTTATCTCTGACCAACCTCTGCGAGTCCTGTGACGAAGAGTATTGTGGCGAAATTGAGTCCATACAATCACTTTTTCTTGGAGATACCCCTTTCTCGGACAAAGGCTTCCTCTGTCTATGCCGATTCTACGGTCTTTTGGGGCAGGCGTCAAGGGATACGAATTGAAGCCAGTGTGCGATTGAATTCCCGAATATGTAATTGCATCAGAGAGATTCTTCTGCTAGATTAAGAAATCATAGAATTTTCATTTCCGTTTTTTAGTCACTATTTTTAATCCAAATTAGAGTCGTGGTCGCCAGATTATACTGTTACTCTGCTCCTTGCTCATGAGTGCATTTGTGTCAGCAATGCACCCTGGCCAATCCCCGCCATGGGTATGTGCCATTAAGCCTGACGACATAATATCAATGATCACCATCATCATCTTTCTTAACTCTTTTTCTTTTCCACTGAACAATGTAACCTTCCACTGACCACAAAGCCGTCTGCCGGGGCTTCTTACTCTGAACCAAAAAAAGTGGCTCAGTTTACGGGCTTCAATTTTGCGTGAAAAGTAAAATCAGTACCGCCCAGTGCCCAGTATAGTTCACATACGCAAAACTAGTGCCTACAATGGTTGCTTCGTCTGTTTCGAATTTGCAGCTAGGACCCTGATTTTTTCTGAAACACTCGATTGCGTATTCTGCAGCCAAACGGAAGTTAAGCGTTTCAATGCTTTAGAACCGCACGATCGTTTTACGATTATGGTAATGTGATTACGCAGTTTCTAACATACACGATAATGTCAGAAAATCTCTTTGTAAATTTCAAAGACTGAAGATCTGAAACCACCGCATACTGAGAGAATTTTTATAACACAAGCATATTAAGGGACTACTGCGTGCTATTTGTCCGCGGCAGAGAGCGTCCTGAAGTTTCTTACGCAGGGCGAAATAGACATCGCTGTTTAATTAAAGAAGCATTCAAACCATAAGAAAGAAGGGCGGGCACGAATGATTATGTAGTAGGTGTTGTAAGGAATGCCTCTACTCGTTGCAGTTACGAACAGCAAGATTGACTGTAGCAAAGAATGAAAACGTAGAATCGGTATTGAGTTACGCAAAAATGCAATGTACTCTATTGATGGGCATTTTTAGAGCTACGAAAAGCAAGAAACAGGCAGGGGATCATACACTAGCGTTCTATTGCATGGCTGCAAGATTTTAGGCGAGGAGATATTAGCAGTTTTCGCAGCGCGAATTTATTCAGTGCTCGTGAACACATTATTGAGCTCACAGGAATGCCGGGAGTGCACTTCGAAGAGCCTGAAAGGCAAGACTCATAGTGAAACAAGTCTGGCATTTGATTTGCATCCTTGCATCAGGCAGGATGTGGAGGCTTTTGGCGAAATTACATGTAGTGTACGTCATGTTCAAGTTGCTAAGTAGTCTAAAGTTGAAGAAGTAAATCAGTTGGAACTATGCGCAACAGCAAGCAGGGGTGAGAAGAAATGAAGCGGAATTCAGGATCTTGCGGCAGAGGAGATTTTCTGCTTTAAGCCAGTTGTAGGACAGAAAAGTTGAATAGATTATCGGCAGTCTCAATATATATCATTAAAAGCATGCAGCAAAAGCAGGGGAAGGGCACCTAGACAAGATACTGAAATGGTTTCACAGGAGACGAAGGAAGTGATTATGAAACGCGAAATCATCATAGTAGTAACTTGGGGTAAAAGTTGCGAAACCAAATCGAGATATTAGACTGTAAATGTCAACTATGAGCCTAAAATGTAATATAAGTTACTATAAATAATTCTAAAAAAATGTTCACCAGGCTTAGAAAGGCGAAAAATTTACGAATCGCAGTAAGGCATTTAATGTTTCTAGGAAATATATCTGCCGCCTTTACGAAAATGTAAAGCGACTGCGATTGCTGCAGGAGGCTTGAAATTGCGGGCGCAAATCGAGGAAAAAAAATTGTCTTCTAATGCGGCTGTTGACTGTGGGCGCGTATCGAAAAAAAAACTATGAACAGGATTGTCCTTGCTGCACTAAACGGAATAATAAATTCAAGTTGGCAAGCAAAAGTACCTCCCCAAGTGGCTTACACGCGCTTTTCCTGTTTCAAGAGAGCACAACCCTGAACATTCTGAAATAAGGTTGATGCGAAGTACGTACAGAGCTGCCCGGCGCCGTCACGCCCTCTACCGCACGCATTACACGCCTCATCGTGAAAACAATTCTTCTCATAGTCGCTCAGACGAGCGCAAAATAATTCACCTCGAAAGGTGGTGGACGTTGTAGACAACATTTCCACGCGTCGACACCTTGCTCGGAGCTTTCGGAAAATTTGCATGAGTTTGATGGCGCCGCAGAAGGCTATAGATAGCAATACTGGAAAAAGTAACGAAAGCGCCTTTTCGCATGCAACAGAAACACCAAGCTTTCCGTGTACGCGAAGCGGAATACTGCAATTAGCGTGTGTCATTGGCGGCGCTTGGAACGTTGATGGAGTCTGACAAAGATTCAGTGAACGAAGTGATGGCCTTCACTATGCCTTCATGTCCCGTGTATTTTATCGCATTTCCTCAGGAGGACGCGCCTTATAGGCGCTGTGTACACAAGTGCGCCGTTTCCGGCAGAGAACTTCTGACTTTCTGACTTGCATGACGCATCAGCGAATTTGTGAGTGTATAGGGCGTAATGAGAATTCGACTCGGAGTTGTCTTCAACTGTAACGCGAGTATTCAGATTTAACGTAGGGGTGACTTTTTACTTCCATGTATTGGAAAGAAACTTCTGGTACATTTTAGCAAATACTGCACCTTGTCCAAGTATTTGCCGCTGACCCGAATCATGAAAGTGGAATGACTATGCGAATGAAAATAGAGAGCAGCGCGTTTTGCAGGCACTCTAAAATATTGGATGACACTTTTTTAGTGGCCTTCAAAAGGAATTTAGAGATCTGGAAATGGCGAACACCCATCTATAGGGTGGAAACTTTGAGCTTTATAAAAAGGCTTCAGATAAACTTTTTGAAATTAAAATACCTTGGGCAGCGCATATAATGCGTACGCAAGGGAACCGATGGCCCTTGAGGTCAACGGAAAGGATTCCATTAGATGGCAAGTGTAGTAGAGTGGAAAAGAAAGTCAGGCGGGCGGTTGTAATTTTTATAGTTTCAGTATTGAGGTGGTCGCAGCAGATACATGACAGTATTAATTCGGGAGATATAGGAGTGATTTTGCCCTAAATGGACATGCCTACGCTCCTGCTGATGCTTCTGGTGTAGCGAGGAAGGTAGTCTAGGTGGTGGCTGGTCATATCTTACCCTGTAGATATCTTGATACTGCTCGTACATCACATCGGTGTCGATACGAGTTTCTTCAGCGCGGCACTCAAAAAATGAAAGTAATAAAGAAATATAAGATAGCGGCCGAAAAACACATAACATTTTCAGTGGCTATCTGTATGAATTCTCTGTTCTCGACCAAGCTGCCTTAAGCCTACCGAAAATACACGGGAGAGTAGAGAGTTAATATGCCAGATCCTCAACTTCTCCTCGTGGTTATATACTCTCAAATACCCCTTGTGCAGATGTTTTCTACTCAGTGACAAAATAAAAAACTGCATCGTCGTATGCTTCATGATTGAAAGGTTCCTTTGTCTGTTCTCTGCCGTGCTTTCAGTCATCTTCACCAAAAGTTTAGTGTTTCTTTTTTTTACTGTTAGCCGCGAAAAACGCGAAGAAACAACTTTAGGCGGCTGATGTTGGCGCAATCAGTTTATATCAAGTATCCTTAAAAAAAGATCTTTTCTTCTTAGAAACCTTCTCTAGATAGCTGTTTGCTATCGACGGCGGGTTTCTTGCTGACGTTTTTGATACGCTGCAGTAAACATCTCTACGCAAAATAGCAAAACAGAAAAATAAAATGAGCGCACATTGCTTTGCCCTTGGATATTCAGGGCTAAAGATCTACGAATCGTTCCTGGCTACTTTGATTAGGCTCTTTTTAGTTGGAGAACTGTCCATCGTGGTACTATCTGAGGGCGTGAGTTTACACAAAATAATTTCACCAGTATGTCGTACTTCAACTAAAACGCCGTATATATTTTCTTTTCAACTGTTACACTTTCCATTTCGCAGACAAGTTTCTCTGGGTGCCTGATTTTTACACTGAATCAGTATCATTTTTGCTCTGACTGTTCATTTGCCGGCCAGTATTTGTCTTAATGAATGGTAGGTCGCAAAAGGTATGAAGTTTCTTATCCTATCAGGAAAGGTTATTATGTTTATTCAAGGAATGTTTTGCAGCAGTTTCAAAATGGTTTGTGTTAGCACTGATGGAGTCAAGAGTTCCTTTTTGTACATACCGGTCTCGGTTTTTATGTCTTTTAATTCGCAAAAACGTCATCTTTTTTCTTTTTCTCACGTCAAATAGCTGTTCATCGTTTAGAATATTGATCGATTTTTTCTTGATGGGTATTCATTGTTTGATGGTGTTGAACTCAGCATGAAATAAAACAGTTGCTCACAAGCTCATCCTAGACATTTCAGCAAAAAATGCACAGAACATTGGTTGATCAAGTTGGAAAGCAATTAATTTCAGGAAGAAAGTGGCAGCCATACAAAATTCAAGTGATTCAGGAATACAATTTTGCCATGAAATATTCATGCGGACTGTCCGGAGGTAAGTTCTAGCGGCGAGATAGCAGCCGCGGAGCAGACTATCCAAGATATATTTTAAAAACAAGAACCGCCTCTCGAAAAGCTCTGCCGCGCCAAGAAATATGTGTTGTTCTTTTTCGCAAAACCGAAACTAAACCCATTAAATACACAGCAAGTTTCCTGTAGAGGAACATTCGCTGGTCACATATTTGAATGCCTACGACGGCAAATTCGACCTACCGGCGCCGCAGTAAACCTGCTCTCCCTTTGCTTTGCTTCCTTGCTTGGTGGATGAACTAAGAGTGTTATCGCATACTGTCTGGCCAATGAGGCAGCGAGGGAGCAAAGCAGTGCATCAGCAAGGTGTCACACCGGCTGCTTGAGTAAAAACTCTAAAAAATTCGTCTTTTTGGTGCAAAAATATGACTTTTGTAGCAGAGTATTTCTAGTGTTGAGGACACGAAAAAACCGGATAATGATATTAAATAGTAAGCTGGGAAACTAAATCATAGACATCCGCTTTTTGACTAGTAGAGTAAGTTATGCGCCTAGTTTCAATTTCAGATTTGTAGCCGGTCATTAATAGTGGCGCGTTTACACTTGGCGCTGTGGCTCGACAAAAATTGGATTCTCGAATGCTCACATGCACTGGAAGGGTTGCTTTGCCAGCATGCTTTCGAAACCCAGTATATTTTCGCACGATGCGGCCAGATTTGGTCGAGCCACAGCGGCGAGGCGAATAGCATTTTCGAAGCTCTAAAAACTGATATGGGTACTACTAACGACCGGCTACAAATTTCTAATTGCAATAAGGCTCATGACCCTACTAGTTGCATAACATACTAGTTGCATAGTCTACTTAGGTTGCATAACCGAAGCGAAAGAAATCCCCCAAGCGTAGAGCATAACCTGTCCTGGAAGGTCCTTATATTGCGGGGATAAGGGGCGAGAAGAGAGGTTGAATAGGGCTGTGACAAAAGCCTTCATCATCGTATGTTTCATGATTGAAAGGTCATTCTTTTTCTTCTCTACCATGCATTCTCTTTTATTTTGGCTTTTAGCATTGAAAAACAGAAAAAATACGCCTTTAGGTGGCGTATGTTATTTGAGCGCTGAGTTCGTATCATGGGTCTTTAAAAATTATATTTCCTTTTTAGAAAAATTGTTAACTGTTTTCTGTTGCCGCCTGGTTTCTCGTCTACCTTTTTTAAAACCGCAGTAAACATCTACAGCTAAAATATTTAAATACCCATACAAAATGGCCGCGCATGGTTTTGCCCTTTAATATACAGTACAAATGATGTAGAGCTCGTTCTTGTATACTTTAGTTAGGCTCTACTGAGCTGGAATACTATCTCTCCTCAGGACATTAGCTTACGCAGAGTGATTTCACGATTATATCTTACTTAAAGCAACGCGCCAGTTAAATTTCATTTGCCACTAGTAGGCTTCCCATTTCGCAGCCAGGCTTCTCTGGGTGCCTGTTATATACTCTGCATCAACATAATGTTTGCTCTGACTGTTCATTGATCTGCACGTATTTATCTTAATGAATGGTTGGTCGCGAAAAGTTTCAGTTATCCTATTCGACTGGAAAATTTTCTGATCTTTCTGCTTGGAAACTTTTCCAAAAGTTGAGAAAATGCGCCGAGCTAAAAGTGCTTCACGAAAGAATTGGTTCTTGTGCCTAAAATGCAAATCTGCTTTTGTGACGTGGAACCAATAATCGAAGGCCGTAACAGAAGACTCTGAGGCTTTTTGTAAGGCACCGTGAGCATACTTTTCTAAATACTTATCCCCAAATAAATGAATTGATTAAAGAGTGCTATACTTTAAATTAGAATTAGTGCACTGAGGCTCCCAGCTAAAATTCCTACAGCTCCGAAAGAATATATAGACGCTTGAAATTACTCTTGCGTTTGCTCTTGTGTAACAACTTAGTGCGACAGTTATGTTAGGGATCACAATGAGACAATAAAAATTAGCATAGCTGTCTTTGCAAACCTCGCCTGTGACTGTAATCAAGTGCAGTCTGACTTTGTCATGAGCATCCCTTCGGTTCTCACAACGTAGTCCGGCTGAACGTCTCGCATCTGTCTGTTTAGGCACCCTCAAGGAGGCAACATGACAGTTGTTCAAGCAGTAATATTAATTTTCATCTATGCAATGAACGGTTAGGGCGCGAGTTGTGTAAAGGTTGCATGAATAAGTTTAAAAACGTATCATCTATATAAAAAAATTTCAGGAACGATCACTGGTCACTGTTATTTTTTTTTAAGAGTTAACCTTGCGCTTCACCCGCATGCATTACACAAAAAGACCAAGGCTCATGTGGCGCGTTTTGACCCACATGGCGCCTTGATGGGAAGGAATGGAGGAAGGAGTAAAAGAACGGCGAGAGAACAAGGTGCGGAAGTAAAAAACTCAGAATTTAGTTTCATGATGTGCGCATTTTTAACACAAATTCTCATCGAACTGCTTTCTAGAGCTTGTTATACTTAGCCTCCATCGAAACGCGACACAGCAGCAACGCGAGAGAACCGCTTGGCGGATTTACGCGTAATGAGCCTTTTTAACCTTCAATTGTATATATCTGAAGGTGTAGGATTAGACATTTCGTTTCTGCAAAAAGTTAGCACCCACGCGTGGGCAGTAAAATGAAAGGAGAGAATGGAACAGTTCAATTCGCAAGAACACAGAGCCGCGTTGAACAAGCTTCAGAAATAGATTGCGGGTGTAATGATGTCAGGCAGGTGTAATGACCGGCGGCGGTAGCTATCGCGTCACTCCAGGTTTAACCAGAGTTAAACCACCGCCAATTTTTTTAATGCAGCGTAAACATCCTGAAACAAAAAGAAATAGCTGTTGAAGGCGCTGTTAAAGGGTTGCCAACACTAGATTTTCGATAACCTCTGAATGCGCAATGGTATTATGTCAGCCATATGCATCGACAGCATTAGAGGCCGAAGCAGTAGAAACGCGGAGGTGTTGTGCAAGCCTGAACGACCGAAGCGCCTGAAGCCGCAGAATTCCATGCGAGGAAGCTTACGAAGCCGACAAAGATATACGGCTTCCTGGAGCATAAAAATAAAAACAAGTAAAGCAGAGGCCGCAAAAACTGAAATAAAAGAAAATCAAAAGTAAATGACGGTTACAGGAATGAGGGGTCCCCGGTTCTCATCCTTAATTTAAAAAAAACACCGAAATAGAGGACCGAATTACTAGAAGATCGCCCAGAGGATTGACAAAAGGCGACTTGAAAAAAGATACCTCAAGATGCAGGCGGGTTCAACTTCACCGAGCGCAAATAACTGGCCTCGTTGGCGCCAATAAGTGTTTTTTTTTTGTAGCGTG
>JARKHS020014770.1:0-27500 GCA_030143305.2 Amblyomma americanum
TATAAAGCCTAACGAGCACACCTCACGAGAGCTAAGCTCGTCGTCAATCGGTGGACTCCGTCCTCTGGCGAGCGATGCGACATAAAAGCGCTGTGATGCGGCCCGCAGCCGCTACCTTGCCCGGCGCTGTTGCCGATTTACTTTTGCGGCCGACAGCTGAGCGACAGGAGTAAAACGAGGTCTTCCCGCTGCTTTGAGACCAACTGGAAAAAAGACGTGTTGAAAATCCCGCGTCCTGCATATACCAGGGACAGCAAAGCAGCTAACACTACGGGCTCATTACAAGTTCAGAACCTTACCCACAAACCCGAATATTCTGGATTATGCTTTGAGCCCTTCTGAATGACATTGTACTTATCACGATCGTTTCCATGTTTCAACCCAGCGCGGAACTGTGTATAATATCTCTGTCGGTATTTAGTGGTTAGTTGATTTCATTTACTGGTGCGGAACGTTCCAAAGCGACTCCGGTTATGAGGGACGGCGTATTGAAAAACTCCGGAAACTTCGACCTTTAGGGTTTTTTAACGTCCTCTGACATCGCAGAGTACACGGGCCTCTAGAATGTCGCCTCCATCGAAATTTTACCGCCGCGGCAGGGATAGAACACTCGTCTTTCGGGTCAGCAGCCGAACGCATAACCACTCAGACACCGCGGCGACCTGTCGAACCTCATGGACCCTAATAAATCTCATTCGGGTTCATGACAATCTTATCTTTTGAAAATATAAAGGGAAATAATAATAAATATATAAGCCACCAGGGTGGCTCAGTGGTTATGGCGCTTTGCTGCTGCCCGAAAGATGCGGGTTCGATCCTGGCCGCGGCGGTCGAATTTCGATGGAGCCGAAATACAGGTGGCCCATGTAATATCCGATGTCAGTGCATGTAAGGGAACTCCAGGTGGTCTAAATTTCAGGAGCCCTTCAATACAGCGTCCCGCATATCCAGACATGCTTTATGACGTAAAACCTTCTTAAACCATAAAGGGGAACATCAAGAAACTGCCTGACAAGTTATGTTATGACAATAGCTTACTTACCATTGAACTTGGTGTGCCATAATAAGCTAAATGACATTCTTAAATGTTACACTTTCGGTTCCACCTTCGTGAGAAGAAATACTGTCGAATGTAAGCCGTGGTCAGTAGAACATTTCAGACATGCATATATGTAGTGCCCTCGCTACGAAAATTCTATTACCTCCCTTAGGGCCTGTTCACGCTTGTCCAAAAATCCGGCGAGCGAAGCAGATTTGGCCGCTTTTGACGCCTTGCGAGGCGGAAAGCGGTGCGGCGAGGGCGATCGTGCTGGACCCGAATTTTTCGCGTTCGCCGCCGCCGTGGCGAAAAACATCGCGGCGCCTTTCGACGCAGGACCCCCGGCCTCGAAATGAATTGGTTTTTGTTGCGGCCTTTTTCTGCACGTTCACTGGCCATAAATCAGACACCGGTACATCGCTTCATCTCACCTCACCTATAAGCAAAAATGTAAGTGATAAATTTGCTTTATTTTTATTTAGAGTGACGATTCTGCCGATACGAGGCTTAAGAGGAGCGCCGGTTTTGTTTACAGTGCTAGTTCCTCGTCCTGACTAGCAAATGGCGCCACTAGGTTGGGCGTTTCTATGCGAGTCTGTTTGCATACGCTGAACATAAAATCGGGATTTGCCTGCGCTTACGCACGTAAGCGTGCATACGGTTATGGCACACAGACAGCATCGATTTATGCTCTTTTCTAACCATATCTGTGTACGCCGCGAGCGGTGACGTGGTGGCCGGGAAGTGTGTGGAAAAGCGACAAACAGCAGCGGCGCGGCGGTGCCGCCTCGCCCGGGCGTCAACAGATGAGAACAGGTCCTAGTTTTATCGGCGAGCGAATCCGCTTCGCTCGCCGGATTTCTGGACAAGTGTGAACGCGCCCTTACACTGCGGCCCGTTCGGGCATTGATCAAGTTTTCTGGTGAAGCAGTATAATATGTGCGTCGTATAAAAACCATCTTTTTAAATATTATTACCTTCCGGGACTTATAATCAAACGTGTAAAAACCAAACATGGCTTACCTGCTGAAGCTCCAGTAAGGGCAATGGGAGCAGAAGTACTGCTTCTTCATTTTTCCAAGAATCACGTGCGAGTAGTGCCGCTCTAGAGCCTGTTGTGAGTGGAAGTCTTCCCAGCACTCGGGACAACAGAAATTTGCTCGCTGCTTGGACCCGTCTTGTTCCGCATCGGCTATCAGAAGGTCATGAGGACAGAATGCTTTTGTTAAAAGCCAAAGGCGAAAACAACCACAGTCTGTGCATATGCGTTGCGGGCACATTTTTTGCGAGCATCAAATTTGTACAGGAGATCACGCCACAAATTAAGGTGCCTAACGTTTTCAGGTGGCAAAATAAAACGCAAGCGCTCGAGCTCTTCCGTCATCAAAGCAAGTTAGTTACAGCCGATGTGTCAGCGAGAATGTAAATACCAGGATTGTTGGCCGCTCTTGTGGTCACATAGGGCATAGTTTAGGTGGGATGTGTGAAGGCCCGCATTGTACCCGAGCGTTCACTAGGCACTGCTGTAGTAACCCATCTACAAAGATGTGCAGAACGCCTAAACACATATCTTAAAGAGACTCATCACCGGCCTTGGAAGGGTCACAGGGCCTGAAAAACTGGGCCTCAGTGGGCTAACCATTTCAGATCCAGTGATTTCCATTAAAATCACTAAATTTTTATGCAACCAGGGTTTAGATGAGCAACAAGGTACCCCTTTTTTGGCAGTACCAAGATTTAGCACTTCAAAAAAAATATTAGCAGCCTTTCACCTCGCTGACATATGCTTGTAGGTAGGAAAGGGATATACAAACTGCGTGCGCGTTGCTGTCGCCGTCGGCTGGTGTAACGTCTTCTCTTGCGCAGTTTAGGAAGAACAAAGCATTTTTGTTTTTCACTAATCACAGGGATGGGTGCAAATAAGTTTGTTTCGCTTTGGTTAGTGTTGAGTTTAGTGGTCTATAAGATCTGAGGCTAATCCTCACAATGAGCCTCTATTATTCTTCGAAAATAAACACCATCATCGCAACATTTACCAGCCCTGAAGTATTTTGTAAAACAATATTGATTCCGAATGAAATCTCGGGGAACTGGAGACCCCATTGAAGACTAAGCAGCGTGGTCGTATATGAGTTACCTGTCGCTGATTTTGCCTTGTAAAGGTCGCTTCTTTCACTGTCTATACACGACAATACACGTAAAGAAGACGTCTAAAATCAGCGCGAGAAGTTTAACTGCAAAAGAAGTTTCAAGATCGTCGCGCCACAAGAGATCTCCATAGATCTGGCTCCTCTCCCCATACCACGTGCCGATTCTGCTATCAATCCGAAAAGTTAGATGAGTTCTCTCCCTGACCTGTCGCCTTTTCGCCTTCGCCCGAAATCTTTTCCTGTGAATAGCTTTTGAAAATTTGAGTCAGCCTGTGATAGTTACAAGATTACTGTTTTTTCGCGCTACTCAGCTAGGCTTCAGCAAAAGCGCAGTTCGCTCATGCTAGATTCACCGACTCCGCTACATCCCCCTCTTTTTCTCATCCATCCAAACTAACCTTTTACGCTTTGTTCCAGTAGGGCTTCCTTACTTCTATTATATAGTTCTTTTTTTCTTATTTTGCTTATTCTTCGCAACGTCTCTCTGTTTATTATCTATTCTTGACGCTTGCAAGTCAGTCCCCTTTTGGATATTCTCTTAGGACACATAAATAACGCGCAGAGGGGCCGACACATTCGGTAAAGAAATAATAGCATTAATGTCGCAAACTCCGCATTAAGTATGACCCGAAATCATTGAACATGGCAGCAAAATGGCAGGTAAAATCAACTCTTCAGGACGATTTTCGGAAAATTTCTTCAGTGCTGATTCGAGGCACAAAGTTCAGTAATAAATTTTATTAAAAGAAGCATAGTCAACTAATACCTCTAATCAGCTCTTCAGAAATCATGCGAACGAGGACTGCGAACAAAAACAGCTTTGATAGCCCTCTGGGAAGAATTTTGGACTCAGGGTACCCTCTGTCGGTCGTGACGGCTCTTGGCGATGCCCTTCTGAAGTATGTAAACAAGTGCGGGCCCTGAAGACGAGGAAAGCTGAGCAGAGCTTGAGACCGGAAGTCGCCCTCTCCCTTCACATATCTTCGCGTAACTTGAAGAAAGTCGCGAACAAGTTCCGGATTTATGCTCGTGTTTTCGGCTCCGGTAACGCTCGGCCAACTATGCCCTCGTATCTCCGGCAAGAAAACCACCACAGCTGTAAGCATAAAATAGCACGCCATGCCCTATCTACACTGCCAATTATGAGACGTGTACGAGATTATGCTGTCGCGTGGAAAAGCATATGTCGTCCAAAGTAGCATATGCGTCAAAGACCTGCCGGGGGATCAGTGACAAAATTTTGAGAACAAATATAATGTCAGCTGGATTGAGCACTGCAGATCTTGCAATCAATGTTTGCAGCATTTTTATAGTTTAAGGATTCTAGCCTAAACCAAAGATCAAACTGCACGCAAACTACTCGAAGCATACCGCATAAACAAAAGGGGTGATAATTGCGTAAGCGATACTTAAGTTGATTTGCGCAGATTGGAGTACGAGTTTTTCTCGGCCAAAAGATAATATATATCACACAATTTCAGTTAGTTTTACTAACATTCGTACAATTGTACCTAAGAGAGACTAACTGTGTAGCATAAAAACCGATAGTAACGCTGATGTAATAGCACTTACCGAAACATATCTTACAAGCCAAAAAAAAGGAATTCTGAAATATTTCATTGCAATGAAAATATATTTTACGTAACGATTGTAAAAACGAAATAAGAGCTGGTATGTTGATAGCCATGAATCAGTGTTTACAAGTTCATTGTCAATAAAAAAACAGTGCATTAGAGAATGTATTACAGAAACAGGGCCCGGAGTGGACAGCTCTAGTGGGAGCTCTTGTGATAAAGTTGTAATAATTTGTAAACGTTAGATATGGAGAGAATAGACAACAATTACAGCAAAAGGACAAACAAAAATCGCAATAAGAATTGCAAAACATCAATACAAAAACAAATATACAAATACAGAAATATTAGCCCAAAAAGAATACACACATGACGATGTTCTTTGTTCGAAAAAAATTTGATCTAGGAACGAATGAGAGAACGTAACGATCGTTTGACTGAAAAAAATCGACCATGCGAATTTAATGATGAGAGGTAGACTATTCCAATGGTTAACTGCTGCAAATCCAGCTGTGTGTTTAGCAGCCGTGCTACGGCTACGGCTGCAAATCCAGCTGTGTGTTTAGCGTAGTTATTGCGTACTTCTGGTAGTAGAATATTCCTAAGAAGAGAAAAACGCATGATAGATTATTTAGGCTAGTTTTACCGATAATATAAAGCAACTTCTGGTTAGAGACGAATTGAAGCGCAGTAATTCTCGTGTTAAATGTCTCTAGCATATCAATCGGAAGTATACGCAATTCAGTGAAAAGTAGCGTGACATGGCAATTCTAATGACTCTTTGTAATGAATCGGACCGCTTGTTTTTGAATGTGTTCAAGAGGTGATATATGAGTGTGATATGTAAGATTCCAGGAAGTAATGCATTAATTGAGTTGACTGTGGATGAAGGCAGCGTGACCAGCGTTGGGATGCTGAAGTATAACGTGCATTTATAAGAACCCGTAAGCCATTGATGTCTTGTTTAGCTTGTTTAATATGAGCAGTAAACTTCAAAAATGGGTCAAACTCTACACCAAGGACAGTGCAATGATCAGATGGATGAATGTCTTGAGAGTTTATGAAAATTAGAGTTATGCGATCTCGATTCCAGTTACGCGAGCTAAATACCATGTGCTTAGTCTTGAAAGGATCAGTTGCCTATTTTGGCACCATACATTTAAACTAGTTATGTCATTGTTTAGTTGAACGATTAATGTGTTGGTGCTATTATGAGAAGAAACAAAAATAGATCTGTCATCTGCATTCAAAATACACAGCGATAACGATGAAAGGCCTAAAGTTAAATCATTAATGCAAATTTAAAAATAAAAGAGACCCCAGTATGGAACCTAGGCGAAATCCTATGCTGACGATCTTTGATTAAATTTCAATACTGAACATTTATACAAACCATGATTGAAACAACGTCTGTATCCCTAGCTATAAGCTAGTTGGGACCCATGGATATCATATCCATTGCAACTAATTGCAGACATAAGAACAAACAATTTATATTATACATGATGAAGGCTCTTGCATTGAAATAAGAAGTTGAAATATACTTATCCAAAACATGTATAAAGTAAAGAAACATGCATATACATACAAATATCAAGTCTCTACAAAATCCGGCATACAAAGAAAAACAAATTGCAGAGAAAGCACTCTCTCACCACTCTGATTTAAAATATATTTTTAACAGGAGTAGAAAATTACTGCTTTGCTCGAAGCCATTTCTAAGGGAATTCCACAGCTTTGTCCCCAAATGAGCTGAAGAAATGACTACTACTTCTCGATTCAATAAATAACATCTCATAAAATCTAATGCAGGTCCAGTTCGCCGCAAAATAAAGTTTTCTAAGAAGAATGCCATAATCACTGGTGTGAAATGCTTTAGTGAAATCAATAAAGGCAGATCCAACATGTTTCACTTCACCTATTTACGTCTTAAATTTATCTGCAAGTACTATTACGGCCAAGTCAGTAAAATATCCCGAATGAAACCCGATCTGCCTAGGCGATAACAGATTAAATTTGTTAAAGTAATTCGAAAGACGCTCTACAATTAGTTTTTCAATCACCTCACTGAAAAGGTGGAGAATAAATATGGGCCTGTAAGTTATATTGGTTATTTCTCCTTTTTTAACTACAGGAATGATTTTACTCTGCTTTAAATCCTGTGAAAACGCACAAGTCTTGAAAATTACATTTACATTGTGAGTACAGATATCGGCAATGACTTCAATAACTTCCGTGATATGTTGGACATGGATCTTTTCAAGGCCGCGAGATCTAGGTTTTAGATTAAGAACAGTTGAGCGCACTTCGTGTGAAGAGGTGGATAAAAAGGAAAACGAATATGGAACGTGGCAACGGCTAGGAACATCTCTCGATGCAGCCATCTCAGGTGAGACAACCTAATGTATTAACGATCTGTGTGGTGTTATAGACAGAGATGTCACCAAAAGTTTCGATGCTTGCAAGCTTTGATATCTGAGTGATGTCGAGAAGTCCTAGCAAGAGGTCTCCACTAGCCAATTTATTCTCATTATATTTCGGGTTCGAGTAGTCTCTTAGAACTTCTGAATATTTGAGTGGAGATATTAGTCTAGCTGGCTTTTCTTTTTGTTCACTATGCACGACATGGTGATCAGAAAAGATTTTTTTTGTTGAAAAATTTCCAGGTCCCGTCGGCCTGCCCTTTTTTCAGAGAACGATCATTTAAAACAAAATGAGGTAGCCATAAGAATATGTGTTCTTCGTCTATGGTGCTAGCCACAGTCCATGGTGTCCAACCAGGGGACGGAACAGGAACGTGAAACAAGTCCTGCCCACGCCATCTGTACACCACTGCTATAACAAAATATGGGCCAACTCGGGGCAGTTACACTACACAAGCTTAACCCCAGCCGCCAGAGAAGAAAGAAAATACAAAGGAGTTAAAGTCAGCAATAAAGTCTGCATAAAGTCAGGCCTGCATAACGTCCGCAATAAAATTCCAATAAGGAACGGTATCAGGCAAAAAGACAAAATATCGCCAATGTTATTCACTTCCCGTTTGCTGGAGATATTCCGAGGCCTGAATTAGGAACAGTTGGGGATAAAACTTAATGGAGAAAGCCTAAATAATCTGCAATTCGCTGGTGACTTTACCTTACTGAATCAATCAGGAGATGAACTGCAAATCATGATTGCTGAGTTAGACAGGCAGTGCAGAATGGTGGGCCAAAAATTGACATGCAGAAAACTAAAGTAATGTTCAACAGTCTAGCAAGGGAACAGCAGTTCACAACTGGAAGGGAGGTGCTGGAAGTCGTAAAGGAATACATCTACATAGGGCGGGTAGTAATAGTTGATCCCGATCATGAGAGGGAAGTAAGCAAAAGGATAACAATTGGGTGGAGCGCATATGGCAGGTTCTCTATGATCATGAATGGCAGTTTGGTACAATCTCCCTCAGGAGGAAAGTGTACTACGGCTGTATCTTACCTGTACTCACCTGCTGGGCAGAAACGTGGAGGCTAACGAAAAGAGTTCAGCTTAAGTTAAGAACAAAGCAGCGGGCCATGGAAAGGAAAATGATAGGTGTAACGTTAAGAGACCGGAAGGAGGCGGAGTTGGTGACGGAACAAACGCGGGTTAATTACGTACTAGTCGAAATCAAGTGGAAGAAATGGGCTTGGGCAGGACATGTAATGCGAAGGCAAGATAACCGCTAGTCCTTAAGAGTAGCGGAGTGGATTCCAAGAGAAGGGAAGCGTAGCAGCGCGCTGCAGAAGATTAGCTAGGTGGACGAAATTAAGAAGTTTGCAGGCAAAAGGTGGATGCTGCTGGCAAACGACAGGGTTAATTGGAGACACATTGGAGAGGGCTTTGCCGTGCAGTGGGTGCAGTCAGGATGGTGATGATGATGATGAAAAAGAAGAGAGGTGGAGACAAGAGAGTTGTGAGAAGGGGATTTGAAACTTTAGTGCTTAAACTTGACTTCTGAGGTAGACTGTTCTCTTCAGTCAAATTGCTTGAAAGAGTGGCACCTGGGCGTACGTCAACGGTTGGTCAAAAAGTTGCTTAAGTTTTCCAGCATTCAGCAGCGTATTTCGGAGTTCACGTAGATTCCAAAACCTCCATTTTATGTAATAGACTGTTTAAATCAATTCAGGCTGCACGGCAGATTTCTCTCTGCCTTACTGCTTCTCGAACTGCGCTCTCAAGGCATTCAAGATATTCGGTTGTCTTTCTGAATACGCTATGGTGTACTTCAAGACGAGCTAAACGGTGGTCAGAGGACTCCGAAAGGTGGCAGCAAAGAGCTTTTGAGGCAGCCGCTGCTTGTTCTAGCTCCGCCTCTACTTCGGCTTCAACGACGGACGAAGAGTCTAGCCTGGCTTAGCAACACAGCATAACCACGCATAGCAAGGCTTCTGCTTGCATTACCGGGCTTAGGAGAGCCGCAGCAGTTTTTTTCTACATTTATTATAAGAGTGCTGAAAATTCAGCATTCCTTTTCCCCGCTAACAGGAAGGAAGGGAAAGAAACAGCTTACTGTGGTCAAATGATGCCAAAAAAGCGAGCATCAGTCATTGGACATAAAAAAGGCGGTGGTCTTATTTCTGGGACCCACCAACACGTGGACGGTGCTGCTTCAACGCGAAAAGAAAATATTTGCTTTTCATTTTTCATGAGCTTTAGCTCAGAGTGCATTCAAAGTTAGCGTTAGCAGTGAGCAGAAGTTTAGTTTATAACTGTTATTAACTATGTTGCGAAGTGACAACAGGTAGCAATACGCGGTGGCAGTGCTGCAAAACGACGGGCACATACAACCATAATGCTTCCAGATCAGGTAGCAGAGAGAGGAAGATTGCAGTACTATGAAACCTTTTTTTAATGGCTATACATTTTTTTGAGAAGCCATTTGCTCTATATCCATATTCTCTGCTTTGTGCCGTCAGGTCAGATACGACGCAGGGCAAACAACACGTATGCAAGGGCGCAGCACGTCTGAGCGAAGGCGAAGCTTGGCAGCCTTAGAAAACCCATTGCAAATTTCATAGTTATTAACGCGAAAGCATTATAGGCCCCATTAGCATAAATCTGGCATCCGTGGCCGTCCATGGCACGAAATTTCTGTGGCCTCATCATGCTCTGGTATGGCCTCAAATGTAAATAATAAGATTGTGATGTCTACAAAAATGAAGAAAAAATGGCAGACCGTTTATCACGGCTAGCACTTACGTCGTGTAGTAGCACGTTACGGTTAGTGTTGGTACTTAAGGTCCTTACGTGCTAAATGCATGTGATGTAAAGGCCTTTACTAGTAAGGCCCTCGGAATAAGCTCCTTCGCCAGCAATGCGTTTCTTATTAATGTCTTCACTCTAAGGACATTACCTTAAATGCCTTTGCGTAAACACCTGGGTAAAAGCCTATAGCCATTCGCCTATTTACCGGCCTGCCAGATGTGCACTCTTGGCACTTTACCCACAACATAGTGGGCAGGTGTGCAGCGTGCCACAAAGCAGGCTTCAAGGGAGTACACAACTGCGCAAAAGGGTAGAAATGCCGCGAGGTGACAGAAGTGCACGCATGCATGTCTTTCCTAACGATGCAGCACCTGTTTCAAGACATGCATAGGGTGCCTGGCTAAATACATTAATCTTGCCGTCCACAAACTGCTGCCACACATGCCCTTATATATAGCAAAATCGCAATCGCCGCCATTCCTTTTGTGCCTCCACTTTTTCGCGCGCTTGTACGTACAGTGCATGTGTGCGAACGAATGTGGCCATGAATCAGACAGTGCGCCTAATAGTGCTACTCATCTAAAATATCAATTTCTCCCAAGGTGCGCGGAATTCCATTACGTACGTTAAAATTTCAATGTCAGCACCAACGCATATCCCACAAAACCAAGTTACGTCTTGGCGATTAAAGGTTAACCTAGCTTATACATTTTTTACAAATGTATGCTAACCAGGTAGGTGTTTGATTAAGAGCGAATAAATCTTTAATGATCCTCGCAACAGAGCTTGCCATAAGATAGTGTTTTTGCATGCATAGCGCGCGACCAGTATGAAGTGAGTGCACTCTCAATTTATTCTAGCCGCTATATAGTACAATACAGTGCTCGATACCACAAAGCCTCGCATTCTGTAATGAAAATATCCACAATAAGCGGCAGGATATCTTGTTAGGCTATAGCATTCGATATGCATGACGAGCCGTTGCGTGTTCGCGCCATTGGTTGTCAGTGATTTACGTTCGTTGCTGAAAGCACGTGTGCGAGACAAACTGCGGTCGCTAGCTGGGCGGTGATCCGTCATTCTGTCTGCCGCAGCCTCTGCAATCCCGCAGGCGACGTCATTGTCATGTTTAGACTGTTATACCTCGATATCGCAACAGGCAGCGCCCTGTTCAGCTAGTTAATTAGTAATTTTTTATTTTACTCGAGATCTGAAAATAATACACTGGAGACCCCATGAAAAGCTAATAGTAACATGTAATGGCGTTGATTTGTTAACTGAGAAAGATGTACACCGAAACTAGCTAGCCAACTTCATGGAAAGGCCGAAGGTGAAGCCGAGCGCACTTAATTTATCCCAATGAACAGCTGGTCTCCAAAAAATGTAGTTTAACTAACACGACTACAACGTTTGGTGTCCACCAGCCAGAAAGGTGAAGCACATTTGCGAACGAAACTAGGGCTACTTGAAGGTTATTTAGTTGAATAGATCGTTTTATTTGATTCGCGAAATATTTGGAGGTGCCGTATAACCCGCTGTAAACATATTAATCTCGTACGTCGTACGAACAACATTTCACTACCGCTTTGAATAGGAATTTTTGATTACACCTTTCATGCGCATTTCTCCCACAACTGCGTGTGTGTCAAGTAGAACACTTTAAGACATTGACACAGTAGTACATGAAATGAGGTGAAAAAATAATTCACGCGTAATAAGCTTAGGTGAATGCACCACTGACCTGTGGCGCCCAGAACAGAATACACTTGTTCTCCGTGCGAACTCACAGCAAAACTTTCCCGAGGCTGCTGATCAAGGGCGGGACACAGCTGTCCTTTAGCTCTCACTGAAAACTTGCTCCGGGGCCTAAGTGCAGTCTTGAAAGCCACTTCGGGGTGTGCACGAATTTCCGCGATTCTGAAGAAGTCGCAGTGGATAGCAAACTGAACAACCTCTTGAATGCGCGAACGAATTCTATTGCCAGAGTTGACAGCTAGCACGGGCTGTGTCGTCCACATGGACACGCAGACAGCATAACGTTCCACGGTCTACCTCCTCCACATTTCAGCCAGCAGGCATGCGTAAACGGCACTGCCGCGCACAATCCAAGCATGAGGTGCTTCGCTGGCATCCTGGTTGAGCCGTTTCAATTCAGACGTCATGCGGGTAAGCGCCAGAGTGCAGGAATTTAACGTCGGTATTTCCGCCACATAGTAGAACACCCAAATCCGTTTTTGTTCCAGGGGCATCAGCCAGCATCGAATCCATGCAGTGCGCTGTAGGCGATGCGCCTCTGTCTCGGAAGCTCTCACAGCCAAGATGATGCTTTGCACTACATCGCTCGGATGAATGAAGGAAGGAAGGAAGGCCTCCGACGTTGCTGGCACATACCCACTACGGGAGAGTGGCCAAGACACAGGCGGTTAATTACTGGATACGGGAAAGTTTTGACGGTAAAAGCAGTGGCAATAGTATGTAGTCTGATAGATTGGAAGAGGGAAGGAAAGGGGTCCAGTTAACTTGGAGATCGAAGACGGGACAATTGCTTAATGTGCATAATAGTACACAATGCCTGTAATGTTGCAATGTCGTACTGACTGAGAGCGGGAAAAAGAAATTAGAATGGGAGTCGCTGCGTTTCTTGAAGGAAATTTTGCACAGCAGAGCGCACACTCCTGTCGCTTCGTCCAAGCAAAGAAGCGCCAATGGAAAGAACAACCGCGGAAGACACAGGCAAGCCCAGTTGATGAAATGGAATTTGCAAAAGACGCTTCCTCAAATGAGAAAAGCGGTGGCAGAACAGCAGGAAGTGATCTATTGTCTCAGGTTCGGCACAAAAAGGGCACAGTGGGGAAGCTGCCAGGCCAGATCTGTGAAAGTAGAAATTTAGAAGGGGAACCCGGCAACGCAAGCGCGTGAAAGAGACCTCTAGTCTGCGTGAGCGCCAGTCTTTGCTACTCCAAGGATGCAGAAGATGCTGATATTCGGGAGATGATGTAAAAGCCGAGGCAGCAAATTCCTGAAATATTGTGTAGCTGCGAAACCTCACCGCAGCTGTATATGCACACGATGGTAGGACAGCAACAATTGGGCCGCTGAGAGAGGCTCTTGCTAAGGAATCTGCAACCTCATTTAAGTGAAAGCCCATGTGACCTGGTACCCAAAGCAACCTTACCGAATTTAGATGGAGCGGAATCAGGAACTTAAAGAGGCGTAATGGCCGAGAGTCAGTGGGTGAGGATAAGGAAGAGCAAATGCTTCGCAGCCGTGGCAGCCAAGCCACGTTCTCTTCGTCGAGCAGCTGCAGATCCTCCGGCTTGAATGTGAGCAGATGCAGGCGCAGTTCTACGCATTCGTCGCGGGCCATCCTTCAGCGCGCTGCGACGTCTCTGAAGTCCTATCCGAAGTAAAGTGACAACAGATGTTGCTGTACAGTTAGCCACGAGTCAGGTATCTGCAAATTCACCGCCTGTGTCCAAGACAGCACCGTGATAACTCATTAAAAGCGAATAAGATTTGATCCTTTGCCATTCGAGATTGCTAGGCTGACCACTGAATACAAAGCGCGTTCTAAAAACATAATCATGTGCGCAATATACTTGGCTTCTTTTTTGCTCATATCTGAGCGCACATTCATTCCGTTATACGTTGAAATCGCGCCTCGTTTATTTTTATCAGGTGACTTTGATAACATCGTGACTTTTTTATCGATGTAAACGTTTTTCAGTTATATTTGCCACCAGTGCCTAGGACTGATTTGGGAAACGAAAGCTAGAAGCTACAAAGAAAGCAACCGCCGTTTATATCGGAATTGGAGGCGTATGTGGGAATAATAAGCACCGGAAGAGTGGCGTACAGTGCTATGTTATGGCTAATAAAAAAGGTGGTAGCAGCACTCGAGTGTTGCACATACATTATGTCTGGCTTCTGATGTGTAGTGCCCATTCATGAATTCTAATCAATGAATTCTATTCATTGATCTTTTGTGTTAAGTCCGCATGCGTGGAAGTGCTTCTCTCCGCCTTTACCATCGCCCCCGCCCCCTAAAGTGTGTTCTAACAAAAATACTTACTAGAAGCGCCTCACATTCAAGTCTGTTTCAAAATTACTTTTCCTTATGTCTCCTTAAAAGGCGCATTTGATGCGATGTCGTGCCTGTTTCTTTCTCCGATCACGCCATGGTCATTGAGCGCAGTGGAGACTGTGGCCCTGCCAAGTTTCAGCCGCAGTTGCCACTATGGAAGCTTAATTCTTCGTTCATAAACAGGGAAGACTTCATGCAGTGAGTCAGAATAGCTTTGGATTACTGCTTGACTATGAGAGTCCTATTATTTTCAGCTTACGAGATGTTTAAGCAAGACGTTCGTGGATTAGCTGCCGATACCGGCCTCATGAGGTCATATTTTAAGCACGGTGAGGAGAAACTCTTGTTTCAAAGCCTTTGTAATTTGCAGGAACTTAAATGCGAGGCTTCAGGCTTGTACACTGAATAAATTTAAACTGTTAAGCGTCATCTTCAAAATTTTAATGCGAAACACTTTTGGGCAGCCCGTGTACGATCCCGCAGCAATCGTGCTTTGCACTCTGAAGCCGCATTCGGAGTACGCGCGCTACGCACGGATCATTGGTAAGGGTCCTAAACGTAAATGCAAAAAACGCCATGAGTTTGTTCAGACGAGTGTTGCGTTCAGCGTAAAGTACGGAAAGTCTCCTGAGAGCGTCGACGTAAAGGTCGGTGTACTCGCGATATTTACGACAAGCACAGATGCAGCTGTTACGGGTCGGCCAATCCACACATTAGTTTTGGTTTTAATTTCCCGGTCATGGGGCTTACGGTGCTCCCATATTTCGCGCCCAAACCGACGAGTGACTCCATCTGACGCTCCGACACACCGAACACTGCTACATTGTCTCGGCTCGCCGATTAGTTGTCGCTGATTCTCATAGTGATGTGCCCATTCTTCCAGCATGGTCTGCGCGCAGTTTGTTCTTGTTCAGTGCGGAAGCTTCTTCATTCTGTACTGATGAGCTGCTCATCAAAGAAGTGCGGCAGAGGCCGGTTCTTGCGAAAAGCGGCTGAAGATATATGCATAGACAAACAATTCCAAAACGATGCCTGGCTAGAAATAGCAAGTCAACTTAATCAAAGTGGTAAGTGCTTTTCGTTTTTCTTCATGTGCGGACAGACTAGCAACAGTCAAATGCTTTCCTTCGTCTATAAGCATTCGATTATGACTCTGGGCGAGCGTTGAGTATATTAACGGTAGTACGCTATCCGTTTCGTTCTTGTCCATTCTTGCAGCCAATCAGCCAATTCTGAGTACCATCATGTGACGTGATTACAATGGTGCTTATATGCGATATGATAAGGAGCCCGCTGAGACGTTTTCCCGGTGTTGTCGTTTCGTTGTCACACTCGGTGAAGCAGCAAGAGCTATCGCAACCTCCTCAGCCGCGGCAATAGATGCGCCCCTGACAGTGCAGCACGCTTTTATGCTCTTATCTTCATCGGCCCCCCTCGCTGTAATGGGCTTCCGATGCCGGTACTCGGCTGCGTGCGTTCATACCATGTCTGCACGTCTCCCGTACTTCTTTTTCAAGGCTTCCGCTCGATTTCTTATTCTACTTTCATGGAAGACAGGATTCATGTTCTTGGGAAGTGGCGAAATCGTGATCTTGTCCCGTATGTCACTAGGAATGTAGGGAAAGGGGTAGATCAGCTAATTTTGCTGTGTGGACACCCGCACATCGAGCTTTACGAGACAATGAACGAGCACACGATTTTGTCCGACTATACTCTTCCAAACAAACAGATAGTGAGAGAAAAGTACTGAATGCTCACATATTGTTGAAATCGCGCAGTATTCCAGAATAATTGAAAAGGAATATTTGTAAGCGGATTGCAAACTTGAAAAAAAAACCAAGACAGTTTAGAGTAAACTCCAGATCATAATATTTCGAAACTCGTGGATTTATAGCAAAATATATTCAGGGCAATTCATGCAATGCTTGACGTGAAAGCTGTGACGGATTTGCGACCATGGTACACATGGTCCGGAAATGCCCACGTAACAAAGGCAACACACGCACACCAGACCCATGCGAGACTCTGATGCACAACCCAGACCCAGAAGTTCAAAGAAACATCATGTATCAAGCTTTGGACGCCGCCTGAGTTCCAGGGGTTACACCTTGCGAGGGAGAAGAGGAGAAAGGCCTGCGACCCTCCGACTGATTTACTCTGAAAATAAAGTTTTTACATCCATCAGTGAAGCAGTGACTCTGAGGGCAAAAACTCTGGGCCAAGTATTAGGCAAGTGGGTGATTCATTTGCGTCGGAATCTGCGCGAGTTCTACCACAGATCTGTGGTAACTACAACTTGCGCCAGCCGTCTGCTATGTTTTTGGTGCCACCCAGCCGAGCATAACCTGGTAGGCTGAAAACAAAGTTCATAGCTCTGTTCTACGGCAGTGCGCATAAACAACATGTTTGGCTGTAAAAATGAGATCAGCACATATAGCACACCATCAGAGCATTTTTCAATACGTGCGATTTGTTGTCTGTAATGTGTAAGCACGTTTTTTCCTATGTTCAATGCAGTGCCAAAGTTGCAGCATCGGTGCCGCTATCTGCGACAAAAGTTTCTGTGCCTCCGGAAAGAGTACGCAAAGTCCTGTAGTGGCACAGCAAACGTTCAGAACGCATGAACCCCAATACTAAATCTAATGGTCCTGACCTACGCAACAAAACGTCGAAATAAAAGCCAGTTGTTAGCATATTTGCTACTCAGTGGCTGTGGCATTTTGCTGCTAAGCCTGGGTTTATAATTTTGGTATGAGCTGCAGCGGCCGTATTTCGATGAATAAATATATTAAAGCACGCTCTTGTGATTGCATTTTCGCGTATGCTAACTGGCTCACTGGTGAAAAAAAATCTGTATCCCACATTGCAACACCCCTTTTACTCTAAATTTCGGCATCACGACTTTATAGGCAAACTGTCATATTAGTATGTTCGATATGAATGAAGTAGTGGACTTAATCAATTTCTTAAGTAGCAGTATTCATTGTGACACAATTTCCAGCACGCCGGGGACAAAATGAACTACCACAATGCAAAATGTCGTTTTTAGGGAATAGGTTATATATTCGGACAACATTTTTTGCCCCCTTCATCCCAGTTACTATATATTTGTAATATTTTCCTCCTGCACTCTGCATTCGAATTTTCACTCAAGTAAAAACCGGTGCCTCATTTATATGTAGTGCTACTGAAGTTTATTTTTTCACCGCAGTCTACTTCATTCCGGAGCGCATGAGTAACGTTTCTGCTGCATTCTACTATGACAAAAGGCCACCAGGAACAGAAAAATATTTAGAAGATAAAACAAGTCTATAGATTGGGACATCACTGGCTTGTCACGTGTTGTCGGGAAGTTTATAAACAGGCCCGTGTCATCCAACTTTGCATGCGCTGTTGTAGCGAAAGCTACACTACGCTAGCCGGAGCGATTTCACCCGGCTTGTCCATCTGCTCCTACTGCGCAAGCGTGAGTTTCGCCACAAGTGCGCTGCGCATGACGTCACAGCTGCGTCACCGCCGCGACCGCCGCCGACTTTGTCGCCTCGCCCCCTCCCCCGCTGCACGTTGACTCCACAACTAGCTATGTGCCTTACTACGCATGCGCCTGGTGTCGAATGAATACGGGAGGGCGATGAGCTCGCCCGTCAGTGGCAAGCCATGAAAGAAGGGGAACTTGGCGGACCCCGAAGTCGCGATGCTTGGTATAATGCTAGCCGGAAGCGTTAGAAGGAGGTCCAACGAGCCAAGAGAGTGGCGGAGGCTGCAGCACGAGTCGCCAAGTGCCGCTGACAGGATGTGGAAAGTAGAAGCGGCTCTTAGCCGCTTTCGCAGCGTATGCTACGCACAGAAGAGCTAAACCCTGCTAATTTATCTCTTCGTGCTGCTAATTATGCTTGAATTTATCTATGGTTTTAAGCGTCTGTTTTTTTTCTATACAGTCCACAGCCTGGCTAGAAGATACGAGACTGCGGCTGCACTTCCATTTTTTTTAGTCTCTTGAGTTAGTGAGGGATTCAGCTGCATCTCTCAGGGGCATATGCCAAACATTCTACATCGACAGCCCTAAGGACGAGCCTTGACTGCCTGAAAACATGATACCAGTGATCTCCTCTTCAGAAGCACTGACGGAGCCCAGTAGCGGGGCAGACACTGAGCCTGCCGGAAGTTGCCTTTCGTTCTCAGGCAAAAACTCTCTGCACCAGCCAAAAACTTGAGAAAGGGAGCAAAAAGAAAGAAGAGTGACCTGGACGGCTTAATGACGTCCTCAATACAAGCGAACCGCCCGAGGCTAAACGACCTGACAAAGGACGCCATGTGAGTAGATGAGGGCGAACACTTCCTCTTAGTGTAATAGGCCTTCGCGGTAAGGTGGACGGCAGAAAATAAGAATAGTTTAAGCCCCAAATTTACACACTATTTCTCGAGGCAGCATACACTCAAAAATCTGGATGAAAAATTTGTAAAGAAAATTTTGATCATGTTGTTTTTGTTCTGGCTAATAAAACGATTAAATTCTGTTACTCCTAATAGATATGAAAACATTATTGTAGCACCAGTAAAAGGAGTCTTGCCAACTATTAGTGTTATACTTGCGTTGTTAATAAACTTATCCACGGCCGCATGATGCAAAGTGCAGAGCGATGTGCTGGCCAGACACGTCGCGCCGCCGACATTGGGCGAGCGCGTCTCGGCGGAGTTTACAGTCGCGACCACTGTTTTTGGTGAGGGCGCCACTGTTCGGGGACTAGTCGCCCGGTTTCCTGGGAGTGGACTTCTGAAGCGCGCCTTGCTTTGTCGTGTCCTAGCGCGTTTTCCTCGTGTTCCGTGTGTTTGCAGTGCTCTCTTTGGGCTTTTTGGTGTGCGCGTGAATGACAGCGTTTGACTCGTGCCTGACCACGCACGCTTTGGGCTTTTTGTGCACATGTGTGCGGCAGTCAGTGACGTGTATGGGGCGCGATGACGCACAAGCAAACGGTATGAACACGTTCGAAGCAGACGCTTTTTGAAGCTCCCATGTCTTGCTACGCTCCAAAATTAAGTAGGGCATTCAACCAGCGAAGTTGGAGTGACTTCACTGTTGACAGAGCGGCTACGTGTGGGACACGAAGGAGCTGGTGTGGAGCAGGAAGCTCACTGTTCGCTCAATGTCGATGAGATGTCTATAGCTCAGGAAGTTGTATTCGACCGACAGGTGGACAAGATATTTGGTCTTGTTGACATGTGAATCGAGGATCAACCAAGTACAGCCCCTCAAGTGGCAAACCGCTTGTTGTCCTCTGTTTTACGAGGACCGTCGACAGCCTATGCTTTACCGGTTGGCTATTTCTTCACGCGGTACCTAAATAACGACAAGCTCTCTACAATGTGAATGAAAGTCTTGAAGGCCGTCGAAGATGCGGGTTTTCGCGTACTAAGAATAGTCACCGACAACCACCAAACTTGGCTTTTTTCAAAGGCCTCTGAGAAGATGGCATGCGTGTGCATGCCGTGCCTCACCGTCTGCGGACACGCCTCCCACTCTTTTTATCCTTTATCGTAATCACTTTATAAATAATCTTCGCACTAACTTTTTTGAGCCAGCAATGACAGATGGCGCATCAGTCATCCATGGTGGTTTCTACTGAAAGAAGCTCTTTGAAATTTCATCACAGCTGCTGGCCATGTCAGTCAGGTTCCATACGTGTGCACACGTCGAACCTAACAACTTGGAAAAAATGAAAGTGTGCAGGGCCACCGAAATATTTTCTGCACCAACAATAGCAACACTCCAGTTTCTTCAGGAGAACCCAAACAGTCATCCTGATGCAGGCCAGTTCAATGACCGCTTGGCCACAATCAGTTTTATGAGAATGGTTGCGAAATGGTATGCCTTTCCATGATATCGATGCAGTGAAGGCGTAGGGGAGGGGGGAAGCATGATGAACCGTTCTTCATCACAGATGATGAACAACTCTCAAGGCTAGAGCTACATGTCATCTGTTACCTTGCAGATATCCAGATGAATAGCGGCCGATCGAAACGAATGACCAGAGAGATGTACGAAGCGACGTTTCTCACCAGATCAACAGTGGCACTGATTGATGGTTTAGTTTGGTTTATGGGGGATTAACGTCCCGAAGCGACTCAGGCTATGACAGAAGCCGTAGTGAAGGGCTCCGGAAATTTCGACCTCCTGGGGTTCTTTAACGTGCACTGACATCGCACAGTACACGAGCGTCTAGAATTTCGCGTCTATCGAAATGCGACCGCCGCGGCCGGTATCGAACCCGCGTTTTTTGAGCCAACAGCCGAGCGCCATAACCACTCAGCCACCGCGGCGGCCAAGTGGCACTGATTGAATATCTCCGTGACCATATAAAGTAGGTAACTTTTTCGGCTCAGCTTTTCGTTATTTACATCAATGTGTTATAGTAGTAATTTTTTTTAATTGCAGCTAGCGCTACGTCTTGACACGCGCCCTAATAGCGACCCTGTGGAATCATCGTTTAGATGCTTCGGCAGTTTAATGGCGGCAACGGCAGGGTGGATGCCAGCACTGCAGTTTTTTTAGAGCGGCGAAACTGCCAAAGGTGCTGTTAAAATTTTAAAAAATTTCTAATATATGACTGTTTTCTGTTTTTGTGTTCAGACTGGTATCCTTCAAGGCGTAGGAAGTGGAAATGCACCCAGTTATTTTGAAATGAAGGCGCCTCTGACGTTGGCAATTCCGGATGCCGAAACATCTGCCCTGCCTGCTGCCGTGGAGTTTGCTACCAGGGAGTTGTCCGGTGATCTCGGATTCTTAACGCTATGTTCCGAGGGAGACCTTGAGGTAGCACCAGTAGTTTTTCTGGCTGGCTACGTTACAAGAGCATGTGAGGAAAACGTATGAACGGTTTTCTCTATTTGGACACAAACCTTGTTAATTTGTCTAGTTTGAGTGGTCTCGGCAGAAAACCGGCGCATTATGCTTCGTGCAGCATAACAATCTATATATACTGTAATGGTAGTTTGAGCCGGAGCATTTTTATCATTGCCAAGTGTTCGCATTATGGGATTTTGGTTCTGGTTTTCAGGTGGCATGGGAGTCATGCAAGGCCCTAATGCAGGCGCTAGAGCCGACCGGACCAGCTTACGGGTTACTCAAAAACATGGACAACGGAGGGTTGATGCACCCTAAAATGGAAGCGGTCAAGCTTTGACAACTCAAGTGCATCGTTATTAAACGGGTAATGAAGCTTCCAGAAGTCAGGCGAAGCACCAAGCTGTGCAAGCTGTTAATGTCAGCACTGCTTCCAGACTTTACACGGTGCCCGCAACTCATCAGTGAAAGCAACGACAGTGCCCAGACTGAGAAACTTTGAAAGATATTCTTAAGCAATTTGCAGCGACTTGTGATAACTAACAGGGCTGGGAATATTAATTCTACTGTGGAACGACTTTTGAGGCTTTGTCCCAAACCCCTCTGAAGGAAGGTTCTTCGTCTGTGAATGGTTCCTTCCTTTTTTGTATGACCGTAGAATAAAGGTGTCAAGCTGCTGGTTGAAGTACTTTCTCGTTTACTCGGCTGCAGATGCACTTAGAAAAGTTTCGCAAATTCACTTATAATGAATGCCTTTTCCTTTTTTCTAATTGCAATAACTTGCATAGATTGGCTGTGCGTAGCGCTGTGTGTCCATATCGTTCAGCTTCATTTTACCCGCTATACATACATGGGTTCGCAAGAAGGGAATAACAGTAGATTAAAAGCTTCAGGCGCATTCACGCAGCATCTTGAGGCAGAGCCGCTCGCCCGGTCGTGCATCGTGCTAGAAGCCGTCATAGATAAAGATCAGGCATGCACTATAAGGGTGATTCTCACCAGCTGCAGCGATTTGTGATATAATCAGCACTTTCGATGACGACTTAAAAACGCAGTCTTACAAACTACAAAGAGCACTCATACAGTCGGCACCGGGCGTACCGACGCAGCTGATGCAGCGTCTCCCTGCGAACAGTTGTCCCCGAGCAGTGGCGCCGCGGAGGGCGAGAGAATTACACCCAAGACGGCATTTCTGGATTACGTGACGGGCCGCACTTCGCTTTGTGCTTTGCATCAAGCGGCGCAGACTTATCGTTTCTGACCGGAATCTTTCCGCAAAAATTAAAGGTTGCCAAAGTAATTCCATTTCATTGATTATATCTAAAATTACCGTCCAATCTCTGTCCTCCCCACATTTTCGGAAATTTATGAAAATTAAGTGCATTCATAGGAGCTTTATAGGATACCGTTAACAAATTGAACATACTCTCGCCATCTCAGTATGGTTTTAAAGAATAAAACGATAAAATGCACTTGTAAATGTGAAAAATCAAATCACTGATATCCATGACAGGAGGCTAAATACTAAGTTTAGGTATATTTCTCGACTTGCGAAAACCATTTTATTCGGTTACAACAACATCATGCATAGAAAATTGTGCACATATGAAATTCGCTGTATGAGCTGCGATCTTTTAATTTAAGAGTTTCTTGACAATGAGCCAAGAGTACCTTTCAAGAGCGTTGGCTCTTACTCGTGACGTTTCGAGATTTCGTGAGCTCTCCTACCACCCTGAGATCAAAGCGCCAGTTGTGGCTGCAACTAGAAAACAGCGCACCTCGCATTGAGACATTTAGTGCCATCTAAAATAGCATTGTAGGAACAACAACCGGCCGCCGCTTGCCAATGATGACGTCAGGGTCCAATATGAAGAGAGGTGCAAATATGTGGAGTATAAAGTCAGGGGTCAAAATGGTGGCATAATTTCGGTTTCTGAAATTCAATATGGCGGCCATTAAATTTAGTTTGTCTCTCCCATTCCTTCGCCCCTCCCCCCAGTGTTATGTCACGGGACCATATTGCGGCATAGCTTCGGTTTCTCAAATCCAGGATGGCGGCCATTAAAATTGATTGTGGCGAAACTGTCGCGATGCCTGAAAAAAATGAATTGCGGCTTAATGCACAAAAAACCTACAAACATGGTGTTCAGTCTTTTACGAGAAATGGAACAGATATTCAGGCAATGTTCCAAGTGCAGTGCTTGGAAAGTGTGCCGACGCAGAGGTTCCTTGGAACATGGTTTCACGAACATTTGTGATGGAGTTATGTCAATCACGTCTTTTCGGGACTCGTTCGTTCCGTTTGATGGTTAACCAAAGTATCTTACGCTAATGGTTTAGAAGATCAATATATTACACGTTATTTTACTTCAAATTAATGTTTGGCATGCTTCTGTGGTATACTACCACCAAAGGTAATTATGAGAGAATACTAGTTCTGCGGAAGTGCGTACTTCGAACCCTAGAAAACACAACGGCCCAATAATAGACCTACCCACGTAGCCATCTTTTCTCGAAATATAACATCCGGCCAGTTGTGAAGTACACATTTTAAGGCCATGCAACACATATACAAAAAAACATTTGTACAATGATGACATCCACCATACTTTTTCGAGATATGTGGCTAGAAACCCTAAAGAATTGAAAATAATTTAGAGCTATGGCAAGCACGGTATGGACTACCAAGTACCCAACTGCTTAACCTACATGAATCTGATATTGACTTCAGTCAGCGATTCAGGGCTTTTAAACAAACATGTCAAGAATTCTTGCTCTCCTCAAATACGTTTTTTATAGCCGTGAAAAATTTACAGGTACCACTAAATCTTTATGCATGGCTATCATGCAGTGTACCTCACATTCGCTCTTTTTGTGCACTACACATTATAAGAAAGGGCTGAATTCTATCTGATCGTAAAATTAGACACTTTCAGTAGCCTCTTTTCAGTTTTCTGGCTTGGAATCTGTCAAGTGTTCAGTTCGGGTGTACATGAATGTATATGTTCACTATTTCCTTAAAGGGCCACAGAAATGAGCGTTTGAGCTTGGCTTTAAATTGCTTGCACCATGTAGAGTACAGGCCACCGAGCGTCCGTGCCGCGTTCGAGACATCAAAAGCGAGCGGGAAATTTACAATAGATTTTTAAATATTCCGGATTTCGCACCTCGCGGCGACGCGCGGCGCCGGGCTTTCGTGCCAAAACCTGGCATACGATGTCACGTCGCGCAAATGACCTCAACAGGCAGGGGTTATCATTGGCTCATAGCGCCAAATTCTTTCAGACGTCTCGCGCTACTTCGTCCGCGGCAACTCCACGCCGCAGCCCGCGGAGGTGGGGGAGGGGCCGAGTGATTGGGGCCGGCGTAGGAGCGCCGCCGTTTTGGAGTGTGAGAGGAGAGGGAAAGGCGCGAAGACGCGGTAGTTCAAATTTTGTCTGCATATAACTCAGCTTCTACGAAACGCAATAAAATAATTCTTGCTGGAGGATAATTATGAACCGTCGTCTATAAACATCACAGACATATCGCACCTTTACTGAGACCCCCATTCTGGGTCCCTTTTAGAAAACCACCGAAGTGTATTGGTGTTGTATTGCTGTATTGTATTTTTGTTGCTCCTCTAAACACTACTGCTTCCAACATTTCACCGCCTGTGCCTTTCACCGCTCTCCCGTAGTGGGTATATGCCATCTTTATTTGAGGCCAACCAACAAACCGCTCAGCCCTGCTCCCAGCTATCTCGGCTGCTGCTATAGGTCTCCCTGGAAATACTTTAAAACTATTCTCCTAGGCTACAAAATTATTGAACTACATTTGCCGTTGGTCGCTTTTTACTTCCTTCTGGAATGTATAATTGCGTCAGTTGTTCAGTATTCCTCATAAAAAGACACAACCGTGAGACATTGAGGTCGCGTAACAACTAAGCGTTCAAGGTGTTTTTTTATTTTTATTTCTTCATGCCGTTTGTATTTTTCACGCATGTATATCACACAGAGGTAATTTTGAACTGCATGTTATTGTTAATGAAGGCACTTTCTTTCGGATTCGTTCAGCGCTTGGAAATTGTTGCAGTTTGCGCAGCATCCACCCCATTTGAAAGGCTCGCACTTCCTGGTCGTAGAGTTTAAATAGTACTTTGGAATAAGCGCCTTGCATGGTCCAACTTCTTGGGGTTCTTTGCAACCTGCATGGAACATCCAAAATAAGCCCGGTATAACTCCACCACTTTCTTAAAGAACTTCCACACACATTATCTTTCTTCATCGTGCCCTACTATTGCTCCATTCTATGCCACTCTAAAATTTACACTGAACACAATTCATGCCGTTAACTGTTGCATACGGTTCCTCTGTGTCGTGATGTGATGTAACTTCTTAGGAAATTAAAATTCGTTGTTCATATCTCGTTTTGAATTCACTATGCGCAATTGCACCAGTGCCACAACATCAATACTTTTGAAAAAATTTAAATGATGCCCTTCAGCGTATTGAAATGAAGCCTGAACTGATTGAAATATATGCTGGGCGCATATATCTCGTACATTTTATCAAACTTATGGGACCCCCTCATATCCTAAACATTCTTTTGGCTTGAAAATTTAGAGCAACGCTGCGTTTTTACTCTGCGGCAAGTGTCAGTAAACGAGTTTGGCATGCAATCTTAAGGTGCGCAAAATGGTATTTCTCTTCTATGTGCTTCCCTATGTCTCCGCTCAGAAAACAATGCGGATCAACAATTCTCGTTCACGCATGTGAAATCGCCTATTTTGACTTGCCTTAGTGCCTAAAAAGAAACCCGGTTTAATATTAAATGGCACACTAAACGTACAATTATGCGTGGTGTATTTAACAGCCCAAAAACAAGTATGAAGGAACATAAAACAAGCCGAGTGCTCGTCATGACATTTCTTCGTTCATCCTTGTTTTTTTCAGGAATTAAAATCCCCAAGCATGTCAACAAACTAACTACCGTAGGTTGCAAATCTCAATCATAATTTAAAGCAGGTGTCATTAAGGAACATTGTGCTTACAAGCTTGTTTACTGAAAACGTTTTATGCAGAGATTTGCAGAGGATACAGTGTTCAAGGGATGACCGTCGTCAAGCCTCACGCAAGTTGTTTTGCATTGTAGGTTCTACGGTCGAGTTTGTGCGACGTCTTGAACAATTGCAATAACTTGAAGAAAGGTTAAACTTCCTTCCCCATTCTTCTCACACACATGTGCCCAATGTACCAGTCAATTTGTTTTGCGCACAGATATTTTGGATAGCTTGAACATTATTAATTAGGGTGAGAAATTGCAGCAGTTTAAAAAAAATAAACAATATTGCAGAACGATATAAAACTGGAACACATACCGTCTGGATAGGTGCAATTTGGAGGCTCCTCTGAAAGAAAAAAATGCATGATAGAGGTTAGGCATCAAAATTATTTTTAGAATTTGGTCAAGCTGTGTACTCTGTTGTGCTTAGAAAGGCATGAAACCTCCCAAAATTAGCGAAGTAAGAAAACTTTGTGTATACAGTTGTACATTCCTTAATGATTTTCAAATGCAGCAAGAATACTGAGCAAGCGGACAGCATATCTGCCTGAATATATCAGTACCAATCGCATACATCACACAACTGGCTTTCTGGACTCTGAGGCTCCGCGAATATGGCTTTGTCAGGAAACTTGTCGCCCGGGAAAGCTTTTTAGGTTTCAGGTATTTCTACTGTTATGTTCCCTCCTTTGTTATTTGTGAAAGCGTAGTTCAAACTTATAAAAGGCCACATTGTATGAGTAGTTAACTTTGTGCGCACAACCTCTTACAGCGATGTCTGAAATGAAGCTATATATATATATATATATATATATATATATATATATATATATATATATATATATATATATATATATATATACCAGACAAGTTAAAGGAAGTGAGGGGCCCGTTTGACAAATTTATGAAGGGAGCCAACAGTCACCGAAACCAAGGTGCATAGGGGAACGTTACTTTTTTATTGTGTTATGCTTATCAGTGGGATAATAATACTTAAATTAATAAATCACTTAAAGAAAATTACTTATAAAGCAGCAGAAAAAACAACCATACCGCCGGTGGGTTCCGAGCCCACGACCTCCGAATATCGCGTCTGGTGCTCTTACCAACTGAGCTACGGCGACGGTTGCCCAATCTGCTGCTCTCGAGGGTATTTATGTTTACTGGGTGTAAGCGAGCCTTGAGAGTGTTCACCAGCGCCACCCTCGACCATAGCGGCGGACGTAGCACGTCCTGTAATACCGCGAGCGTGACGTAGAAAGTCATCTAACGGCGAGGGCGGAAACTGTGCGAGAGCCCTCTTATGCTACCTATGGCATCAAGAATGCCATAACCGAGACCCTCTTTAAGCTATTAGCAGAGAGTTAAAGGAAATGAGGGGCCCGTTTGACAAATTTATGAAGGGAGCCAACAGTCACCGAAACCAAGGTGCATAGGGGAACGTTAATTATTTTTATTGTGTTATGCTTATCAGTGGGTTAATACTTAGATTAACAAATTGCTTAAAGAAAATAATGATAAAGCAGCAGAAAAAACAACCATGCCGCTG